>PVIA01000051.1:504516-549560 GCA_004024845.1 Tonatia bakeri
GCAGTTCTTAGTCCAGTTTATCATCATTCCAGCTCAACTCTTTCTTAAAAATTTATATAATGATGATCTTCCCCCCCCCATGTGCATCCCTCCCCCATGTTACCCAGATGCAGGATGTGAGGCCCTGACTCCTGACAATTTCGAGGAGCCAGGGTCCCTGTGTCTGTATTCTACAAGCCCATGTGGCAGCAACGGTCCCCTCCCCTCTACATCCCCCTCAGACTTTCCCTCAGTCCCCTCCTGTGCTAACACCTCTCTGTACGCCACTTCCCTCCCAAAACACAGACAGGGGCCTCCCTCCTACTCCTCAGCGCACTGCTCACAGAAAGCTCACAGAAAGCAGCTGCATCCAGCATTTCGAAGGGTACACAGTCACAGAGGGATATTTCACACATGATGGAAAACCACTTGAGACTCACATTTTAAAAACTTCGTGAAACACAGAGGCTGTCCCCCTGGAGCCCCTCCAGCCCGCCTCTGTCCTCCCGCTGAGTTCCTGAATCCTGGAGGCCCTCTTGCCTCCTCCCTGCGGGAGCTGATGTCTCTCAGGGTCCTATTCCCTAGCCCCTCCCATGCTGCCCTCACCACTCCCACAGAACACGCTTCAAACCATCATAATCTCTACAGCACGCACTCTGCTCCCACTGGATCTGCGTCTTTAATCATCAAAGAGAATGTTGAACACCCCAGGCTAAAGCATCTCTATTTAGCTTATTGCACTAGGAACTCTGGTCCCAGGCTTCCACTAGGAACTCTGCATACCTAAGAAGGATTATCAAAGCCCGTCCCCCACCCCATAAAGTTGGAATTTGCCTAAAGATCATATTTCAAGCTATCGAAAATGTTGAGGTCGAGGGTCAAAGCATTTGGATGCTCTTCTCTTTCAGGAGAGATCCTGAAGTTTCCTCACACCTTCTTAATGAAGGGCACATTATCTAGAAATATCAGAAGAATTCAGTTAAAAGAAAAGCAAGCATTTACCCCCCACCCCCACACACACTGTATGTGTGCCTGTGGTGTGGCCTTTGGGACAAATGACAGACCATGGGGCCTCCATAGTGCTCTGATGACACTAGCTGGCTCTTTGCTTTCCTTCTCCCTTTTGAGAATTTCCAAATGACAGGGAACGGAACCCAATGAGTGAAACAGAGCATCCAGAAGCTTTAGCACTTGCGGGGTCTATTGCCACAAGGAATTTTTTTGAAATATTGAAGGGTGATGTTTGTATGGTGAGTGTGGACATCAATTATGTTCCGATCAGGTTCTGAATTTCCAGGGGGCTAGTATAGAAGGAGGGGTCCTATATACTCTCTCCCAACCCCCACCCCCCAGGACTGCAGTTTCGAGCAAAGAATAAAGACAGCTTTTTTTTTTTTTTTTTTGGTAAGGTTAACTTCCAGCCCCCGTTGTAAATTTCTGCCCCTGACATTGAACAATACGTTATTCACACCTGTGTCAGACCGCGGAGGAGCACTGCGTCTCAGCTCGCGATGATAACGGATGTCCCAGCACCTCCCCCTCTGCCCGTTCCTCATTTCCGTTTTCACTCCCAGAGGTATGTTGTATTTCATTTTAAAGTGCTTAGAGACGATAGCAATATGCACTATATAAATAATAAATGGAATGCAATAGAATCGGAAAAGTCGGACCCCTGACTTTGGCTCGCATCCTGAAACAGATTTAGACATGCAAAAGCCCCTTCTTTGACAGGCTAGTGTTTGTTTCTCTCCCTTCCTTAAAATTGTCATTTCATTTTCTTATTGGGATTTTCCTGTGCTTGTTTGGAGGTTGGGGGAAGTTCACAGCCTTCCATCTCTGTCGTTTGCGGTGGATGTGTTGAGTGCGGAATTTCCCTGCCTATGCAATACAACGAGTAAAGGCAGGGAGGGGAGAGCAAGAGAATAATGTGCAGAGAGTATAGTAGGATGGAATTAACCAAAACCAACACTGAACAGGTGCTTGTTCTGTACCAGGCATTGTGCTAAGGACACAAAGGGCGTTGAGACAAGGGCTCTATCTCCAAAGGACAAGTTATGCCCCGTGTGCCGTTAATCACACACAGCAAAGTATGGTAAATGCTGGGAGGAAGATAAGCCCATTTCAGTTGGGGAGATCAGTCTGGAAAGGCTTTCTGCTTGGGGCTTAGACCAGATTTTAGAGGTGTCAAGAACAAACGATTGATGGAGAAAATAGATTAAGCAGAGGTATAGAAATAGAAAAGCAATAGCGGGTAGGGGTAATGCACGGCGGGTGGGGCAGAGAAGGCTGAGCCCAGACTGAAGAGGAGTGAAAGGAGTTCACTTGAGGCCCTTCAAACTAGACCCTTTTGAACGCATTCTCACCTAATCTGAGCAGCCTCGTAAAATAGATGACATTCTCAGTGCGCAGATAAGCAAACTGGACGGTTAAGTACTAGCCCTGGGATGGATGGGACTTGCAACCGAGTCCTTCGCGTCTGCGGCCTGTGCTTGGGCACTGCTGTCCGTAGGCCCTTTCTGTTGCCTCGGAGCCAGGACTTTGGATTTGGAACCTGTGTGAGGACAGTAGAAGCCACTGAAGATTCTTTCGGCAAGGGAGAAATACAATCATATCAGAAAAGAGAATCATCTTTAATATATTCGACTCCTCCGTTTATGAAAGGGCCTCCGGAGCGAGGGGTCCAGATGGGGCAGCGGGTGGCACGGCGCCGTCGTTCTCATTTCCTGTCTGCCCTTCTCGGGTATCTGATAACTAATAATGGGATATAAGATTCTAGGTCATTCTATAGTAATCTGAAATTAATCTAAGTTTTTAAATAATTTGATGTGTGCAGAAGCTGAGATGACTTTTCCACTCTTTATTTGGTTCCCAAAAGATTGATCACTTTAAACGTACCTATTCCAAACTTAGTACAAATTAAAACCACTGAAACCTTCCGTGCTAGAGCACTCACTTGTGGCTGATGATAGAAGAATTAGGAGAATCATTTGGAAAAGCAATTTGAAGTTAGAGATCAAGTCCTGAAAATGTTAATTTTTGGATATTTAGATTGAGACAACATCAGAAAACTGTGTAACCCAACATATTTATTTTCTCATTATATAATAATAAAAACCAATAATACTGTATTCACTTAATAAAATATTATACATTTATTAAAATAAAAGATATCAGCACCATGTTAGAATATAAAAGTATTTGATGTAATGTTACATGGGAAAAATGAATATATGATTATAACCTTTTAAAAATCAATGAATGTGTTAGTTACTACAGGAGGAAAATATAAAAATGGTCATTGTACTGTCTTGCTTTTTTGTTTCTTTAAAATTCTGGTTCTGTTGTTCTGAACGTTTTCTAATGGTATTATTTTCTAAATGCCAGGACTGTAGACAGAAGCAACTAGAGTGAAAGGGGACAGAAACCCATCACTAAGAGCAGTAAAACAAGCCACAATTGATGCTTTTTATGCTAAGTGCTAGCAAAGAAAATACAGTTCTTTGGTTTTTTTTGCCCTTGATTATTATTTATATTGCTAAACCAGAAATATTTGATATGGAATGAAAGGAAGCTATAGAATTTTTTTAAATGTGTGCCTTGTACCTACAATCAGGAAAACAGTCACTTTATTTTTTTCAGTTGCGTATTTCTTCATCTGTATGAATAGGTTTTGTAAGGGCAGCTCTGCCTAAAGGCAAAGAAATGGATAAAAGCTTTAACGTCTCTTTTAGGTGTACAGTTCTATGGCTGTCATTCTAGAATTTCACAGCTACTACAAGATAAAGAAAATAAATATCTGTAAAGGAAATAATGGAAGCGTGGCTAAGAGTGTTTATTTCTGATTCAAAGCATAGTTATAATGTAGAGGAAAATAAACCTTTTTGTTTTAACTGGCACATTTTTTAAAATGTAGTAATATAAGATGAGCTAAAATAATAGCTTAAATAGTATTTTGCAAAGCACTTTCACCCCCACTGTCTTTACGGTTTTACATAAAGTACAACAGCGGTGCCCAAGTGGCTGTAATACCTTTAATTTGCCTTCCCCCTTTAATTTGAGGATAATCATTGTTATGAAAATACAATAGTTAAAAAAAAAATCTAAGTGCAGATGTCATTGTGACAGGTACTCTACAGAGTAATACTTCTTGAACCTAAACCAGATCTGGGAGAGTTTATGTTGGAAAATGGAGAGCATGAAAGTAGACATGCGTCATAAGACAGACAGCTCAGTAAGACGAAGAACAAAGAGGGAGAGACAATAGCATAACTTGGAGAGCACTGTCAGTAGACACATATGAATTGCAAATACATTCCCGGGCCAGCCTTCCCTATGCAATACAATTCTATAAGAAGCTGATGGTTGGGGGTATTCTTTGTCACAAACCCAAGAAAGCAAGTTTTCCTGGGCTTGGAAAACTTGAGGCTTGAGTGGTAAAATGTGGGGTCAAATATTTTTAACACGGTGTAGAAATTGATGAGTTGATTTCAAAATGCAGATAAGCTCTGTGAAGGCATGCAAACCCTGGGGGGTGGGTAATGTCTGAGCAGGTTGAGGAGGCAGTCAGAGGGTTAAATAACAAGACGAGCTGCCTGGCTTCCAAAAGATGGGGCAGGGGGCTGATGTGGCGAGGTTCTTCCCCTTGACTGTATACACATGCTGTGTGCCTGGTGGTCAGCTGACCTCAGAGACTTTTTGGTGTGAGAGTGCTCTGCAGTCACACTGAGGCCCGGTGAAGGTCTCAGGGAGCCAGCAGGGCCCCACGGACTGCCAAGAACCCAGCACACGGAATGCTGCCAGAGGTGGGCTGTCCAAGACGCTTGCCAGACCTCACCACTGAGCTCAGGGCACCAGCTTTGGGTGGGCCAAGTAAATGTCCGGTAAAAATATAACACGTACCAAAGTGGACATAACAGGGACCAGGACAGATCTGTAATTTTACCAGCCAGACCAGATATAGGAATGAACGCAGGAATTGAAATTGGAACTTTAGTGAGGAGTCCAGTTACCAGGATGGGACAGGGGAAAACACCAATGTGGAGGCTATGTGGGGAGAGGAGGGCTCTGCTTCCTAGTCTGTCCTATAAGGAGATTTGCACTAATTTCCCATTAAGGATCTTTGTACTTGCTGCCCAGATCAGGAGCCAAAGGAAAGCTGAGCCTCAAATGGTATCAGTGGGCCAGTACCTACCACAGATGTAATCCACTGACAAGGCAAGCTGGAGCCAGAGGCCCAAGGATTGGTCTGGGGGACTAAATAGGAAGGAATCTCATTCTCGCAGACACTGGAAGGGACTCAATAGCGATGGTGGTTTAAACAAGGAATAGTGGGCAGAGGTAGTGTAGGAGAGGAAGATAAAACATTTTCTGAATAGTTGTATTTGGAAGGGGCTGCAAACACTTGAGCATCTGAGGGACTTTGGGAGAGCAGGAGGGGTACCCAGTCATCCTGAGATTTAATCTTTGTGCCAAGCAAACCAATCAGCATAGTTTCTACAGGTGATAATCCTGAATAATGGGTACATTCGCCCCTGGCATCCCTTTCATAGACTAGTATTAAGTGTCTGCTACATGTCCAAATGCACTGACGATGCTGGAGAAGCAGCGGGGGCAGGAACATAGGCAGAAAACACAGGGAAAAGCCTGGACCCTGAGCTTGGGTCTCTACTGGGAGAGTCTCACCACTCCACGTGCCTCTGGGCACTGACCCCAGGCCTGCTTGTCTCGCCCTGTGTCCTCACAACCCTCAGGCCTGATTCCCTGAGGCCTCACTACTCCTTCTCCCAAACACAGACACTTGCCTCACCCTGAGACGGGGACACAGCCGGCCCTTGGCGGTATCCTGGGACACTTGCTTGCGGTGGGCAGGAAGAGATATGTCACAGGGTCCTCCATGAATCCTTTGAACCCAGATGACAGGCTTGTAAGAGAATGGGACACTGCCGAAGCCCCAGCAGCAGTGCACTCCTGCGGAAACAAAGGGCACCCCTCTGGCAAACCTGCAGATGTCTCCTCCCGATGCCACGGGGAGCCGGTCCACATTGAGTGAGGTAGTCCCCATCAGCTGCTGTAAATAATGGTGTACAGAGGCTGGCAGTGACCAGAGAGCCCAGTGAGGGTAGGAAACGGAGTCCCCCTCTGCAGGAATGAGTGGCAGCATGCAGGCCAGGTGTGTGTGGAGAGAGCTGGACCTCAGTGGAACCTCCCTGGCCACCAAGAGGAGACAGGACCACCCAGTGATTCTTCCAGAGGAGGGAAATAGGTTCGGTGATGGCGCTGTGAGGAACTGCCAACCAGAGGCTGTTTATAAGATTGTCTTTGAAGGGGTTGTCCACTGACTGTCCCTGGCCAGTCTGCTAAGGCATAGAAAGCATGGGCTACATGGACTTCAAAATAATTGACTTTTGTTGCCACATTAGAATAATTTGAGTTGTTTAATATTTTTCCTTATTAATAAACCACTACTTTAAAACTGTTATACGCTTATCATTATGATAGGATAAGGAATGCACACATGTATAAAAGACTTCACTATTCCCCTTTTTTAGGCAAAGAAGTTGACACTCAGAAAGACTAAGTGAGACTCAGACTCAGGTTCCCCCACTGTTCCCCCGCCCTTTTCCTTTCACTGTTACCCTATCAAATGTGGAGTCTCAACGATCTGACTAGTCTTGAAAACTGCCCTTTGATTCACTGTGTTGCTGATTCACTTACCTTTAGTTCATTTAGACTGACTGAGTTTTCAAATGGTCTGTACCCAAAACAAGCTGATAAAAATGTATGGAGGCATCACCATTTGGTTTAAGTTTATCTACCTATGACTCATCCCCACAAAGGCAATTGCAGAATAAGATGTTAGACTGGCTTTGCACAGCAAAGGTTCAGTGCTTTTGTTTTAAAGATCAACACAAGGGAAAATACTGAACAAAAATAGGGGGTTTGCAACGTGTCCTAAAAGCTGGACTGACTCAGTAGCTTATTTAGCTTCTTTGTGTTCTAAAAATAAACAAACATCTCCAAGACAGTGGTGTTTTCCTTGCTCTTTTTCATTGAACTTTATTCCGTAAGCTTTCATTTTTATCTGTTTATTTAGTCACGTACTTGCAGGGATAATGTCAAAAGATAGCCATAAGAGTGTTAACTTTGATATTTGAAATGTATTATTAATAAGAGTTGATGAATAAATCATGAACAGCAAGATGAACAATGAATATTTTTGAATGAACAAAATCGGTCTGAGCAGTGGTCGGAGTAGAGTGACCGGTGCTGGGTGTGCAAGAGCTGCATCCTTCAGGTGTTACTAAGGCCAAAGGGTCCTGGAAAACCAGAAAATTGTGTCTGGAAATTTAAAAACATTTCAAATACATTTTCTGTAAAGTCTTTCTGGAAATAAAAAGAAACTTGTGGGGAAATAAAAGTGATCTATAAGTAGCCTCACTGCTGCTATTCTCTCTGCATGATCATTTTAGTATTTAAAAGAAATTCCGTCCATCCCTCTCCTATTTTAATTTGCAACGTAAGTCGGGTAGGCTGGAAAAGAATTACCAGGGAAAATCATATTGTTGATGTCAGTGAGCTTCTTGGAATTCTTCATTGTTTCTTGTTTGAAAGAAATACAGATGAGTAATATTGTTGTCTTTTATCTTACTCAAAAATGATGCTGGCAGAATTGGTTTAAAAGAGCATTGTTGGCTGTCATATTCATTTCTTCTCTACCATTTGTGTTTAAGGTTTCCTCTCTATATAGCACTGATTAGCTCTCAAATTACATTAATATAACATGACATTGGTTTCTTTTATTTGGTTCTGTACCTTTGCATTAATAATGCATGAAATTATTTGCAGAGAGAATTTTACATTCCTAGGAAGATGCATTTGGTCAGGGGACTTTAGGGCTACCTCTGTACTAATGCGCTCACTGATACATAGCCATGCGCCTTTGCACTTTTATTCTGGAAGGCCCCTGAGCAAAGGCGTCTTGCTAGTTCCTCTCTAAGCAGATTTTCTTTTAGAACTCTGTCTTAGCCTTTTCAGACTCCTGTCGCAAGATCATGTGGCTTATAAACAACAGATGTTTGTTTCCCTGGAGCCTGGGAAGTACAAGATTAAGGCACTGGCAGATTCAGTGTCTGGTGAGAGCCTACTTCCAGGTTCATAGAGGGTCATTTTTCACTGTGTCCTCACATGGTGGAAGGGGCCAGGAATCTCCCTGGGGTCTCTTTTGTAAGGGCATTAATTCCATTCATGGGGGCTCCAGCCTCATGATACAGTCACCTCCCAAAGGCCCCAACTCCAAATACCCTCCCATTGGGAATTAGGTTGCAATGTGTAATCTTTTTTGGGGGGAGGGAGAGGCACAAACATTCAGTCTTTAGCAAACTGATAGCTGATTTTGTTTGTTTGACAATACATAGAAACCCAGTTGCAGCATCTGTTTTGGAGAGGGAGGGCTAGGGTAGAATCTACTCTCCTCCTTCAGAGTAAATGACCTGGATATTTCTAGACAAGTTCATCATAACCTCAGTGTCCTACCATGAGAAAGAATGTCTTTTCATGGTAAATAAAATGGAGATTTTTAATGTATTTTTTCTTTAGTTAATTTTTTAAAGCTAATTTTCTCTATAGTACATCAGCTGCACAAAAAGTGAGGCTGTTTTTATTTTAGAGACTGCAAGTAAGCTAATCAAGCACTCTATTGCTTTCCTTTTTCTTTTGGCATGGTCGAAGTGATGTGATACCATGTTAGTTATTATGGATTTAGAACTCATTTAAAAGATATAACCAAAGGGAACTTGTATTCCTTTGTTTGTTACAGTCAAATAGGTTCTAATTGAAAACACATCTAAGATTTTAAGAAAGGAAACTGGTGACTGATTAGAACACTGTAAGATACGGAAACTCATTGGGAGTACATTTGTGTTGTCTTCAGTGAGCTCCATCAGACAGTAAAAAAAGCCATATGAGAAAGATTGCTAGAAAACACTAGATTTGAAAACAAAGGCGATGTGAAGAACTTATTGGAGAAATAAGCCATCGCTCTCATTAGAGAAGACAAAATGATGCATCTGAATAAACAAGACGCAGGCAAGGCCCTCACGGTGGGCGTATGCCACTTGCCTCATCAGGACAACAGTATGCTGGATTATTCACATGACAGTTGTCTCTTCTCTCCCCTCCCCCGGTGAGGCTGCTATTTCGAGGCTTCACCACATCTGCCAGACTGCACAAGCTGAAGCAACATCCTATCTTCCTTCCCTCGTACCACATATGCTGGCTAATTTTTCCCTTCTAATGTCTACCAAGTGAATGTACTCTGACAAATTATGTATATCAATCTGATGACCTCCTGGGACAGTGGCAAAGGCATGGTTAAAAATGAGACCAGGTTGTTAAACAATTAAACATTACTACACAGTATTCCAAGGGAAAGCATTGATAACTACTTTAAGTTTTATTACCCCAGATTTGGAATAACAACTTCCCTCATAATCCTGAGTGTCATGAAGATCCTAACAAACAAGTGACTATAAATCTTGTACAGCATCTTTATGTGTTTTGCCTCTCGGAGTGTAGCTGCCATGGAAACGATGACGATGTCTACACTCAGCTAGAGGTATTTGCTGCTATGTATGCCACACGTCAGATACGGTTCTCTCCTTCCTTCACAGCAGGAGGGAGGTCATCTGAAGAGTGAGTAACATTCTAAAGATGCTGTAATGCATTCCCGTTCATCACAAGGGTCATGTCTTGAGATTTTGCTCTATGTTGGACCTTATTATCTTCACTTTTAAGGCAAAGAAATTGAGGTTGGAGAGGTTACCTAACTTTTCTAAGGGTCACATAGGTAAGATTCAAATTGGGACAAATCTCATATCAGAGTCTCCTCTGTTACGTGGCCTCCGGTCATTAGTGGCTACATGTGCATCTTTGCTTCCCTCATTGCCCACTTCTTTCCCAATATTCTTAAATGGCTACCACCTTTTTAATTCCACAGAAACAATCTTATTTAAATCCTAAAGTTGTGACCTGGCTGATGTGCCTCAGTGGATTGAGCACTGGCCTGGGAACCAAAATGTGGCTGGGTCAATTCCCAGTCAGAACACAAAGCTGGTTGCGAGCCATGTTCCCCAATAAAGGCGTGTGAGAGGCAACCGATAGATACATCTCACACATCGATGTTTTTCTCCCTCTCTTCTCCCTCTCCTCCCCTCTCTGTAAAAATATATAAATAAAAATCTTAAAATAAAATAAAATCCTAAAATTGTTTTAGCCAATTTAAAATTTTCAGTCTCCTGAGCTTCTAGTTATATTTTACATAAATTTCAATTCTTAGAAATACGACATATTACATAAATTGAGAAATTTTTGCTATAAACACTTATTATTGCTGAAGAGAAACAGTTACTACATAGCTGATTCATAAGTGATATCTGCAGGAGACAAAAATAAGCAGTTAGTTTGGGAGATGCGGATGCCACAGTCCCAGGGAGGGGATGCAGCTGTGGCAGGAAAATGTGCTTTCCTAGATCTATGAGTTTGGATTCAAACGTCCTCAGGGTGTGATGCCTTAGGCTCATGCAAAATACAAAGTTAGAATCAATAAATCTGCATGAGACTGGTGCAGCCACTGTGGAAAACAGTATAGAATTTCCTCAGAGAACTAAAAATGGAATTGCTTTTAACCTGGCAATTCCACTACTGGGATTATACCCTAAGAACCCTGAAACACCAATCCAAAAGAACCTATGCATCCCAATGTTCATAACAGCACAATTTACAATAGCTAAGTATGGGAAGCAACCTAAGTGCCCATCAGTAAATGAATGGATCAAAAAATCTATGGCACATTTACACAATGGAATACTATGCAGCAGAAAGAAAGAAGGAGCTCCTACCCTTCATGAGAGCATGGATGGATTTGGAGAGCATTATGCTAAGTGAAATAAGCCAGGTGGTGAAAGACAAATATCGTATGATTGCACCTATAAGTGGAACCTAATCAACAAAACAAACAAGCAAGCAAAATATAACCAGAGACATTGAAATAAAGAACAAACTGACAGTGACCAGAAGGGAGAGGGAAGGGAATAACGGGAGAAAAAAGGGGAAGCGTCATCAAGGACCATGTATAAAGGAAACATGGACAAAGCCAAAGGGGAGTAGGATAGAGGGTGGAAAGTGGGGAAGGGGAAAGGGTGGGGGAGTGGTGAGGGGAAAATGGAGACAACTGTACTTGAACAACAATTAAATATATCAATGAATAATTAAGTAAATAAATAAAACTGCATGAATTCAGGACGCTAAAACAGCTATATTTTTAGTGAAATATGAACTTTTTGTTTTAAGAGCCACCTCCCCTGTAGCATAGGGAGTCAACGAAGAAGCTTGCCAGTGTGGATTCTAAGTGGAAGGAAATAATCTCTCCCTGAGTACCTTTAACCTTATTTGAGATCTCGTTCTGGTTTAGAATTTGAATTTATAGGAGGGTTTGGTTTGGAACCATTTTCCTTAAAGGAAACCTAAATCTTACCAACTTTCAGAGCCGTACAGTCTCTGTTGCACCTATTCACCCCGTCATGGTAGAATGAAAGCCGGGCTTGTTTGTGTTTCAATAAAACTTTATTTACAGGAGGTGGGGGAAGATGAATAGGGCAAAGGGGGTCAAATGCATGGTGACAGGAGACTTGGCTTCGGCTAGTGAGCATACAGTTGAATATACTGATGATTTATTATAAGGTGTACAACTGAAATTTATATAATGTTATTAACCAATGTCATCTCAATAAATTGAACAATTCAATAAAAAAAATGGGCAAAGGACCTGAATAAACACTTCTCCAAAGCAGACATACAGATGACCAAGAGACATATGAAAAGATGCTCAATGTCACTAAGCATCAAGGAAATGCAAATTAAAACCAAATGAGATACCACCTCACACCTGTCAGAATGGCTAACATTAATAAAAATTTTTAAAAACTTTACTTACAAAAGAAGGTGGTGGTTTGCTGAATGCTGATATATATAGTCTGCTTGGTCCAACCAAAAACTGATATAAATATTGGTCCAGTCCAGTGATAACCCTAAGGCTCCTGGAAAAAGCAAACATAAAGACCATTCTGAAGGGATCACCATACTAGCTCAGGCAAGGGCACCGTATGCCCTTGCCGGAGATGAACATACATTCCTAAATACGAAGCCTACAAGGAAGCAGTTCACCATGTCTGAGAGTCAGGAGACACGGTCATCTGGATGACTTGGCTTCCTGAGACCTTCAGGTAGTAGAACTATTAGATAAGGACTATGAATTAAATATAATGTTATAAAGGGCATAAAAGAAAGTCTCCAAAATACAAGAAAATAATAAAAGGCTTGGAAAAACCAGCATGTAAATTTGAAAGAAATAATCAAATAGAACTTCTATACATGAAAAACAAAAGTCACTGAAATGAAACATCAATAGAAAAGTTAAAGAACGGAAGTGAGCCTTAATAAACTGTAAGTTAGGTCTGAGGAAATCACCCATACTGTGTTACTTGGAGAGATGAAGAGATGGAAAATATGAAAGAGAGGTAAGTTGGGATGAAGAAGAAAATAAAAAGATCTAACTTGAAACTTCCTTCATGCCACTTATGAGTCTCTTGAGAAAGAGAATCAAGAGACTGGGAGAAATGAAATATCAAAAGCTATAATACTTGAAAAATGTTTAGAATTGCTAAAAGACATAGCCCTCTGATTCATGATTCACAATGGGCCTTCAACAGAGTAGCTGAAAAGTAATTAGTGAAAAGACTGACAAAGGGATGATCATTCCTTTGGAATGACCCCAGACTCCTTAACATTAATAACAGAAGCCAAGGCAGTGGATAATGTTGAAGTACTAAGGGAAAAGTCTATGTCAGAATTCTATACTCAGACGATCATTTGAGGGTGAGAAAAAAACATCGTATTTTAGGCTACTATTTCATACCACTGATTATCCTATCATTCTTAAAGCTCTCTCTCCTTCTTTCCTTCTGCCTTCCAGATTTTCCATTTCTTCTCAGTTATGATGTCTCTGTTCTTTCCAACCAAACTGTGAAAATTCTAAGAAAACTTATTCTTGGCTTTCCGCCCTTCTTCGCCACTCACCCTCCAGTCTTCAGGCCTTTGTGACCTACAGATTCACGTTCCTTCTGCCCACATCCCACCAAAACGCTAGTCCTGGGTCATAATGTCCACGTGATTGTGTGACTCTAACTGTTCAAAGTTGCCACCAGTGGTCAAACTGGGCATCTTCTCCAATGTCCCCATCTCTTTCAACGCCATCATCAGTTCCCAGGTACCTAACATTAAAGTTTAGGGGTCATTGTCCCTCTTTTCCTCAATTCTCATATCCAGTCTATTACTACAACTTATTATAGGTATTCAAAATATTAACTTATTCTTATTATAACATCACTTAACTTGAGTATTTTGTCTCTATATTCATGAAGTGGTCGATAGCTCCCTCCAGGACTTTTTGGATTCCAGGCTTCATCTCTTCTGATCTGCCCTGAAGACCGTTGCCAGGTTCCTGATTCTTTCTTCTTGGTAAGCACCCCCCTCAGCTCTTTATTCTTCGTAAGTAAAAATCCAGCTTTATTACATTAGCATTGAAATACTCTGATATCCTGGACCTGTAGTTTGAACTCACTTCATCAGTTGCATAATTCCCCTCAGCTACTTCCACATCTCATTGTGGACCATTTTGTTTTCCTTCCTTATTTATGTTTTTGCCTTGTGTCTCATGTCTCATTACCTTAAAATCTGATTTCACATTATGTCGAGACTGAAATGTTATTTTATAACTGTATGAGCCTTCCTCAATGACATAAATATGTAGTAACACAGGCTTTATAGGAACTGTGTGTGTGTGTGTGTGTGTGTGTGTGTGTGTGTTCCTCACCTTTATCTGAGTAAAAAGCCTGAACTTGAAGGATGCCTTTGACAGGGGGGACTTCAGAAAACTTGGTAGACTAAGGGAAGGGATGTCCTGGAAAAGGAGGAGGCATTGTGGCCCAGCAAGTCACATCACTAGAGGCTGTCTCAGTTTCTTGGCTGCCCTGGGCTTTATGGCTCAGGCTCCCAACTTGATTAATGTTCCTTAGTGATTAAAAACAGTAGCAACACTACCCTCCATCACTCATGCACCTTCTTCCCTTTCTCTGTCCAATTCTGGCTGCACAGAAGGTGCTTAATAAATGCTGGTTGAATAAATAACTGAGCAACATTTGTGAGTATTATCATATAACTTGGTGAATTTTCCACTTGAACTGGAGTAGATCCTTTAGGAGCCACCTCTTCAAGGCTAATAATGTACCACCTCTGAGCAGACCTGTTGTTTCCTGGGTTACATCCTATGCTGGTCTCTCCTAGAATGCATGTCCTTCTAAAAAAAATTTAAATTCCCTGGCCCCTTTTGCTTTCTCTTGAGAGGCTTTTGAAATTAGGCAATGGCAGACATCTTTAGGAAATGTGGATTTATGTTTTTAACTTATTTTCTATCAAACATTGGTATACCTTGATGTGATATCAGCCTTTTTCTCATACTCTGTAGAAGCTCATTTTTATCAGTGTAAACGTGATAAGTATATTTTTCTTCAGTTTTTAAAAAATTCTCTATGACACAAATACTAAAGATGCTTAAAAAATGTAACATTCTTGACTAGCCTTTTAAATATTGTCTCTGTTTTGTTCGACTCTGATGTTTGCAAGTATGGCCTCCACCTGCCTCTCACAGTCTGCTGGTGGCTTTGGACCCACGGACAGACTGCCTGTCCATGCCACAGAGAATGAAGCACGAGATATTTTAAGCACCATTACTCTCAAAAAAGGCAATGATTGCTAACCTTTTAAAGAACCCGTAAAGAGATGGTACATTTTTTAAAAAGAAACAATTCATCATGACAGAAGGACTCAGATGAAGCAAAGGACAGATGGTTCTCGTGATGAACTACCCCTAACGTGAATTACTGTGCCCTTACCATAAATAGAATGCTTGTATGAAAATGGATAGAGAAAAAAGTCATCAGAGATTTAAAAAACGTACAGTAGTTTGTTTGTGCCATCAAGTTGTTTAAAACCACAGTGTAATGATGAATACATTTATAATACAGTGAATACTGTGAAGCCAGAAAAACTTTTGGCATAATAAACATTGAAAGTCATCAAGTATTTGAGTCAAAGGTAGTAAAGACACTGGTGAAGGATCAGATCTAAATATGTTTTAAACTCATTTTTAAGGTGAGCTCTAATATTACCATCGTGTTGTCTGGAATAATGACCATTCCACTCTGACGTTATGTTGCTGTAATAGTTCACTGAGCCTTGACCTGCGTGGAGAAAACTTTTCTGAATGATGGTCAAGTTTTAATGCTACATGGTCCTTGGACATTTTCCAACATAAAGATACACATAGAAAAAATCTGTTTGAAAGAATCTGAAATTATTAACGTCAAATAATTGATATGTGAATGCCTTGCTAGCTCATTGATATTTCTTTGCTTCTTAATACATAAGTCATATTGGATCATTGTCAGTAATGCAGGGTGTAATGTAATACGGTATATAAGAAACAGTGCTCTAACACTGAGACAAGCTTTTTTATCACTTGGGTGTTCATACTCACATAATTAAAATATCCTGTATTTCTTAATCCTCACCTAAGAATATGTTTTTTGATTTTAGAGGGACGGGAAGGGAGAGAGAGAGAGAAATATCAACATGAGAGAGAAACATCAATGGTTGCCTTCCTTATGTAGCCCACTGGGGATCAAACCCACAACCTAGTATATGTCCTGATCAGGAAAGAAACCCACATCCTTTTGGTGCCTGGGATGACTTTCCAACCCACTGACCTATGCAACCAGGGCAGAATTTCAGGTATTTGAAAGATAGAGTGATAACTCTGTAGAGAGTACACATTTACGTGGCGATCATTCCTTTTTATGGATACTTTAGAAGGGAGGGCCGCCAAGTGAGGGCTCATCTCCTAAGAACTCTGCATGCTGTGCTGTAACCATGCCTCCTGGACCTATGCCCCGCCTCATTGGTCAGCGGTGATGATGAACACTGCTGGCAACGTGGTTTTCAGAAAGAACAATCAAAACAGACTCTGTTTGTTGTCCTGTGGACTGGTTCCAAGAAATATTTTTGTCTCTGAATGATCAAAGCGTTGTCTGATAGGCTAAGAATGCAATAATTAATATAATCAGTCAATGATTTTTTAGCAAAAAAAGTTACTACTGACTATTTACTAACTCATTTGCACGCTAATATTTTGGGGGGAAAAAGAAAAGTTTTGAGGCTTAATTATTTTTCAACATTAGAGCTATTTCTGGCTTTAGTTTTTGGGATAACATAAAGGAAATGGTGCTTAGGTTACGTCCTCAGAGGATCCTGTGAGGTGGCTGGTACAACCTGTGTGTGGCTTCCGGCACCTCCGTTCAAGTCGCCCAGAGTGACCTTCCCCTGAGGCTCAAAGGCAAACAAAGGGCAAGCGGAGGGGAGTTGCCTGCGATTTATAGATTCCATTACTGGTCCACAGGAAAGAAGATTCAAAACACCTGACATGTCTCGTGATCCAAAAACAACACAGCTAAACCAAACATGGGGCAGCGATGACCGACTTACTGGGCAAGAAAATGCAGCAAGTGCCTGCACGTGGGCCCTTCCCAAGCCCTGAAAACTAGCTTATGAAGATCCCTAAAATGTGAGTCACTGCCTTCCTGTTAACATTAGCTACCTGAGAATTCTTTTCTCTTTTGTTACCAGGAGGGAAGGAATTATTTTCCTTTGTTGGCCCAATAGGAGAGAAGACTGGAAGATTCCTACTTTCCAAACTGTGGGTTGTGGCAGATGGTGGTTTGGGAACTAGGGGGATATTCCAGCATCCTGGATTGCAGGTTGAATTGTCACTGTTTCCCCGTAGGAACAGTAGGGAACTAGAATTCTTCGGTGCAGCAATGTGGGGGTTCGCAGACTTGCAAGGCCCGCTAGAAACCCGACCACTATTTCAAGTTTCTTTAAATTTATTTTTTAATTATAGTTGACATACAATATTATATTAGTTAGATTACAACATAGGGATCAGACATTTACATAACCTCTAATGGGATCAACACAATGAATCTGGTGCCCACCTGTCACCATACATAGTGACTACAATATTACTGACTATACTCCCTATGCTGTACTCTACATCCCATGACTAGTTTTTTCACTTGCAGTTTGTACTTTTTAATCTCCTTCACTTTTGGTATCCACCATGTTTAACATAGGTCCCCCAGGAATATTTGCTTGTAAGTTCCAAATGAATTCACGAATATTTATTTTGAGAGTAAAACACAGCAGTTGGTAGATTGAGGACAACTTGAATTTGGATGTCTCCCTTGCTCATCCTCTCCCTGGGGAATAGATTTTCTCATATTCCCCAACTCTCTCTAGTGGGTATTTCTCTATCATTTCTTCTATGGTGTTTTAAGTGCGTTCATCATTAATCTTATAAATCCTTACGTCAGTGTCCCAAGTCCTTTGGAAAACTACTGTACCAGCAATGGAATAAAAGTTCTAAAACCAAAGTTAAAATTTTAGTGACAAGATGTGCTTTGGTAAGTGCAACAAACAGTGGTGAGGTAGGTTGGCTTGCTGCTTCTCAAGGTAGGAAGGTACACTGTTATTAATACACACGGGCCATTTCCTATATTTTCCAGGGTTCTGTTAGTTAGGCTGACAGTGGTGCTGCCAGGGCAGTGGGTGACAAATATTGTTAACACATAACAAATTACTGTGGTGGATGACATGCCCCATTTGTCATTTGTGCTGCCTTTGTGTTTGGCTGGAATCTACCCAATGTCACACTCATGGAGAGAAAGTACTTGTTTAGGAAAAATATATTTTCTTCTTTTATACAAACATTCCTTCAGGCTCTCTCCAACCAACCCACCAAATAAATAAATAAACAAATAAATAAATAAATAAATAAATAAAATTTCACAATGAATAGTAAAGCCAAAACACCACCATTGATCATCCATACACAACTATCCTTGAAAATGTGAAAATGAAAGGGATTGAAAGTTTTCCCCTCTTCACACCCCCTATTGTGTAGCCTCCTCAATCAGTCATTTCTTCTCTGGGAAGTAACCTGGACTAAGAATACGTCCAAAGTATGTCCTTAAGCAAAGCAAATTTCAGAAGAGGTTTTCTGCAGCCTCCTGGTCATAAAGAAAATCCCACTGACTTTGATGTACATATGGATCAGGACTTTTTTAGTGCATTCCTTGCCAGCATCACTGAATTCTTCGAGAAGTTGGATGCAAATATTAGAAACATATCTATCAGTTTGCAAAGTTTTCACCATGGTTTTAATCAGTACTCTTTTTAGTTGCATGTAACAGAAACTCCAGTTAGTTCAAGGGGAAAAATGCAGTGTGTTTGTTCACATAACAGTGAAGACCATTGTTGAAGAGAGTTGCAGGGACCAGGGGCTTGGAGTCTGGCACTGAACACGATGACTCCAGGAACCTCTTCTTAGTGGCATCTCTCTCTCATTCATTCCTACTTGTCTCTGCTCATCTTCATTCTACAGAACATGCTACTTGAGAACAGGGAAGATGGCCACAGACAGCCCCAAGTTTATTTTCAATGGTTCTTGGTTCAAGAACTATTTGAGAGAGCAAACTTTCCCTCTAATTTGGGAAGATTTGAGTGAAGAATGCATAGCAGCTGGCTTAGACTACAGCTTCATCATGTGAAGGAATCATTCCGGGGAGGGAGGCAGTAGTCACGCATTCGGCCCACCATGGCCCTGGGGTGGCTGCTGCAGCCAGGTCATGTGGAATGGTCGTATGTTTTACAATCCCAGCAGCAGAAGGAAGTTCACTAGAAGAAAGAGACTATTGGAGCTGGGAGGCAGATGGAAACATTGCATACACAGTATATCAGATTATTACTGTTGGGAATTTGTATCCGTTCGATGGTCAGGACAGGTAACATAAGATACTCATACTGGGTAATCTGAACACATCTTAATAAAGGGACTCTTTACAAAGATGTGAGGAGGAGGCCAGGAAACCACAATGATGCAGTTCTCTGGGGCCAGTAGGAGCAAGGGCCTTACCCGTCTGGGCCTTATCCATATTAAGTCCGGTCAAGGGATGCAGCCCATTACCTCCCACAGTGACCATTTTATGGAGGAATATGGGGAGCATATATTCCAGTGTGTTGCTGTTCCCTACCTCCCATCTCCTGCTGATGCACCCTATTGGTTGAACCTATCTAGAAGCCAGAGAACAAAGGAGTCCATTGATGGAGTCCTTACAGGTCAGACACACCAGTGCAGACACCAGAATGGAAAAGGGTGGAAATTCGAAGGGACAAACAGAAACTTTCCAGCACAGCCTCACACACACATACACTCAATATGATAGAAACAACCATGCAAATGAGTGTCTAATAAATATTATTATATATTATGTAATGCACAATAATTATAGTATATTACGCAATGTATTTTAATTATATTATTATGTATTGCATCTATCGCCTGAAAAAAATTCAGTGAGACAATGTGGTGTAAGGAAAACTTGTCGAGGCAGGCTAACTTGGATTTGAATCTGTGCTCTAATCTTGGTCACTTCCACTTTGTGCCTGTCAACGCTGCGTCAGCCAGAGCAGTTATATCTGCAGACTAGATGTGTCAAAGCCAATATTCTACAACTTCCACTACATCCATACCAGCCACACTCAAATGGTTAGCTCTAATTAAAGTAGTGATATCATGGCTATCAAGCAGAATATAATTTGACTCATTTATTTTTAAAGTTCTAAAATCTTTTTGGTGTTTTATACTGTTTGGAGTTTGCAGTTATGAATATCCATGATCACTGGAAAATGCTAAAAATTCTGCTTAACTATTGATAACAAAAAAACCCTCATTAGTGGGACTAATTTTTTTCATGCGGTCAGAAAATTTTGCTATTAATTAAGCCTTTAAATCAACGGTTGGCTTCTAGTTTCTTTAAAGGAAGACATGATGATGATGATGATGATGATGTAATTAATGGAATACTATGTCTTCACACATGTTATTTTTCCAACAACTATGACTCAGTTACTATAATCCCTATTTACAGGTAAATAACCTACAGTTCAGAGAGGGTTAATAAAATAAGATTGCACTTCTAATTAGCATTAAAACCCATTTTCAAATTCTGGTCTGTCTGGTTCCACTTCTTGTGCTGACGGCTATAGACTATTGACTCCCAAGAGACAGCTCTTCTGATCTATTGTTTTAATTTTGGGTGAATACATTTGCTTTATATTATTATGATAGAGCAAGTTATGGTTCATTTTGCAGTTATTTCTGATGATTTTTGTAATTGTTCTATTTTTATTAGTAGAAATATATATAATGTCAGATTACTAGAATAATAATGGAATAACTAGTATGTTAAGGAAAAAAGTTTCTTTTAAAGGTAAACATTATTTTCACCCTGGCTGATGTGGCTCAGTGGGTTGAGTGCCAGCCTACAAACCAGAATGTCACTAATTCGATTCCCAGTGAGGTCACATGCCTGGGTTATGGGCCAGGTCCCTGGTTGGGGGCATGTGAGAGGCAACCAATTGATGTTTCTTTCACACATTGATGTTTCTATCTCCCTCTTTCTCCCTTCCCCTCTCTCTAAAAATAAATAAATAAAATATTTTAAGAAAATAAACATTATTTTCACCCACAAATTGAATATTTGTCATTATTTAAAACATAGGAAAATTGGGGTAAAATCTAGATGTCCATAAAAAAATGTCATATAAATAATAATAAATACTTTAAACAGTTTTTCTTTTAAGAATTTTAAATAGAAAAATTAATGTGATTTTTTCTATTAAGAGAGTATTTTGTGCATATGTAGAGGGGTATTTGATTCTTTGTTTTTTGACACAAAGTTTGAGTTTTGTATCACTTTTATAAATTATCTTCATTATTTAATAAGCTTAAACACTATTTCAATCAAGCTATATTAAGACTATAAAATCAAAATCTTTTCAGTTTTAAAATTGACCTAAAAATTATTTCTTCAATTAAAACAGACCTTATTATACTCAGAAGACCAAAGTTCACTCACTGCATGACTCATTTAAAACTTGATATTCAAACATGATATGAAGAGATCTTTAATTACCTAGAAAAACCTCTTAAGTAACAGAGTGATGGTGATTAACATCTGGGGGGGAAAGAAACCCAGAGGCTCCAATTTAATTGAGCGAAGCATCATCTCCAATAAACTACTGAAATATGGACATGCAAAGCAGTGCTGCTGTGGTAGCAGGCAAGTGGCATTTTCATTTTCTTTCTCATTTACTAAAGAGAGGATGTAATCAGGAGTCTCAAGCCCATAATACATGCCAAAGAAAAAAAACTCATCATGATTAAAATGGCAAAGGTTAAATACAAAGAGAGAATCTTACAAGCAGCGAGAGAAAAGCAGTTAGTTACCTATAAGGGAGTTCCCATAAGACTGTCAGCTGGCTTCTCAAGAGAAACTTTGCAGGCCAGAAGGGCTTGGCAAGAAATATTCAAAGTGATGAAAAACAAGGACCTACAGCCAAGATTGCTCTACCCAGCAAAGCTATCATTTAGATCAAAGGGCAGATAAAATACTTTCCAGACAAGGTAAAGCTAAAGGAGTTCATCTTCACCAAACCAGTATTATGTGAAATGTAAAAGGTGTTCTTTAAGAAGAAGAAGAAAAATACGAACAGTAAAATGGCAATAAATACAGATCTATCAATAGTTGAATCTAAAAAGCAAAATAAGCAGAACAGAAAAGAATTACAGATACAGAGAACATTTTGATGGTAGCTAGATAGTAGGGGGGCTGTGGGGGTGGAAAAAGGGGAAGGGATTAAGAATTACAAATCAGTAGGTACAGAATAGTCAGGGGGGTACAAAGTACAGCTTAGGGAACATAGTAGCCGAAGAACTTATATGCATGACCCACGGACATGGACAACAGTGTGGGGATTGCCTGAGAGAGTGGGGGGCTGTATGGAGGAAGGCAAGGAGGAAAATTGGGACAACTGTAGCAGCCTAAACAATAAAATATAATTTAAATTAAAAATAATTTAAAAGCAAAAATAAATAAAAATAGTATTTGAGCCAGGGATGGGGGAGGGTGGGGGAGGGCAGAAGGAGAGGCCTAGTGAGATAGGCACTTTCCAGTTACATCCAACCTTTACAATTTTATTTACTGTTTTTGCTTCAAATTTTAACTAGTAAGTAGAGGGACTGGGGGAAACTGAATAAACAGCATGGGAATGATCTTTGTTGATGAAGCTGTCAGTGTATTGCATGTCTTATGTCATGATTCTTGTGCAGCCAGGAGCCCCAGCCTGCTCTGAGGTTCCAGAACAGTGTCCGGCCTCCAGTAGTTCCCACCAAACCGTCCTTAAACTAATGAGTTCACTATCCTGAGCAATGAGCAGGAGTCCAGAGCAGAACGTGATGACACTGGGTCTACATCAACTGTTTGGTTTTCAGGGTGATGGGGTCCAGGAGGTCCCCTGGTGTTGGAATCGCTCTGCCCCAAGTGCAGATAGTATACCAACTGAGAAACATTGGGGATTTTATGACTTTTTCCCTATGAAATGCACCTGTGGTGGAAGTACTTTCTTAAGCTGGCCAGCACTTTTCACCTTTGGCTGAACAAATTTTTGAGAACTTTTCCTAAGCCTGGTGATATTTAGCAGAGACTGAACAAGGGTGAGGAGGCCAAGGAAATGGAGGCGCACGTGGGTAGGACACCGAGGGAAAGACTGGCAGGGCAAAGACAAACTTTATCACTTTCCCTGTGTGGATGGAGCGGGTCACAACACAACACAAACAGGACTTAGTTACTGCATCAGTATTTCTGACTGCTTCAGCAATTGTCATGTAAAATCCAACTGGACACAATAAAATGTATTGATTTCTGTTCAAGAACACGAATTTCTGCAGTTACTGTTTGGTTGGTAAGTTACATGGTTTTGCCAGCCAGACCTCTACCATATATTTAAAGCACAGGTTCTGGAATACTGACTTTTGTTTTTGGTTCTGCTTTAATTTGGTGTCCTATACAAGTCAATGATTGAAAATTATCCCTATCTCTATTTCTGTGTCTATGTCCATCTACCCATTCATACATCTTTTTTTTTTTTTAATTGGGATATCATTGTAAATTCAGGCTTGGAGCCTACTTTTTTTTTCTCACTAAATATAATATGAGCATATACTGATGTTACTAAATAATCTTGAACATGGAATTTTAATTGCTATGTAGTATTCTATTTTATTGCTTTAGTACAATTGAGTTCATAAACCCTTTATTATAGAATATTTAGACTGTTACCACTCTTTAAAAATTATTATAAATAGTGCTGCAAGTAAATCTTGATTATTTATTTGTAATCAATTTCTGGAAATACAGTGGTGAATTAAGAAGGGCCTGAAATTTAAGGTCCATATAATGTGGGAATCTTGATTTTTCTGTCTTCTCTAGTCCAGTCC
The DNA here is from genome assembly GCA_004024845.1 of Tonatia bakeri. NCBI lineage: Eukaryota > Metazoa > Chordata > Mammalia > Chiroptera > Phyllostomidae > Tonatia > Tonatia bakeri. Next base: position 528,062 of record PVIA01000051.1, read on the forward strand.
CCATCGAGACTCAACACTTGGTCATTTAACGCCTCTGGTCTATGTGAGCGTTCTTTAAAAGTTGTGCTTCTATGGTACCTGAAGAGAGAAAAAAAATTAAGCAGCAAGAAGGGTAATCTAAATCTGAGATTCACCCTTTCTCTGTGTATGTTTATGTGTGTGTGACAGAGAGAGAGTTATTTTGTTTTATTTTTGTGCCTAAGTAAACGATCAGAGGGTTAACCTAGTAAGAACTTGGCAAACATGAAGGGACTCAAGACTGGAATTGGGATTTTGGGAATGATATTTGGTGATAAGATGTAAGTGCTGAAACATTATCTGCAAACAACATAGAATTTAGTCAAAAGTGTTTTAATGACATTTTCATATATGTAAGTAATCTTGTTGACGGCAGCAAGCACACTACCAGGTGTTAGATCGGTGGGGTCAGACTGGACTGGACTTTGGTTCGGCAACCTTGGTACTTGAGTTCTGGCTGGGAAAGAATTCTGAGCTGAGACTCAAGCTGTAATTTATTTAGAAAGTCACAGAGGTCGAAAAAGTGAGTGGTAGAAGGAATAGGCGGCTCAGGAAACAAGTTACAGAGGCAAAAGAAGGCACCCTTTGAGCTTAGGAGAGAGAAGGGTAAAGGTAGCAAGCTTGAGGGGGAAGGGGAGGGGGACAGAACAGGAGTAGCTGGGTCCCCTGTCCTAAGGGCTTTTAAAGGTGGGGGTTTTAGGGGAGCTCTCAGGGGAGGGTCTCAATAGAATATTCACCAGCTTTCCAGGCGTGTCCTTTCAGGTTTGTGGTCTCCACTGATTGGTCCGCAGCAGGGCAGGGAGTCACTGCAGTTGATCGAGGCACCACCCACCTGGTTTTGCTGCTTTCCTGGGCCTGGAGCTGAAACACAATCAAGACCTATATGTACTTTTTTTTATAATCCTCACCTGAGTATATGTTTATTAATTTTGTAGAGGGGGGAAGAGAGAGAAAGAGAGAGAGAGAGACCGATCAGTGGGAGAGAGAAGCATCAATCGCTTTCGGTTGCCTCCAACTGTATGTGCCCCCAACCAGGGATGAACCTGGAGCCATTTGGTGAATGGGATGGTGCTCCAGCCAACTGAACTACCTGGCCAGGACGAGGCCTAGATGTGTCTGATGCACTCAGAACCTCCTCATCCTGGGGTCTTAGTGCTTAAGGGCTATTTTCCAGCCCCCTTCTTGGTTCCCTCTCTAAGGGGGTCTAAACTGCATGACTAGCATCATGCCAGGGGAGGAAAGGTCAAGGGAGGGTCTAAACCACATGACCAGCCATATGAAAGGTCAAAGGGTCATGACCAGTGTTATGCTAGGGGAGGAAATGCTAGCCTGGGGGGAAGGTCCTCCTTTTCCCAGTTGCTAGGCACCTGGGGCTTTCTATATAATGACCATGAACTTGCTCTGCTTGTGTTATCTAAACACCTACCGCAATCGAATTATAATCTGAAATCAGGTTGGAAGAACAATCCTGACTATTAAAAGGGCAGGTAAAATAATCAATTTAATTCAACAGCTTAAGCGCTTATAATGTATGAAATTAAACTTGTGGCTCTCCCTACCCACCCCCTTCAGTTTGTTTTAGTAGTTTAAGCTAGATTTAAATGTAGGTTTTTGGTGTTTATTAATCACCTGGGAGATAGACTCAAAACGCTGTGATTTTTCTCTTTTAAATCGTGTGCTTAACTCTTGTCAATGTTAATCATATTGTGTTTGCATATCAAAGTACAACTGTGAACAAACCATGCCTTGGGAGATAAAATGCTACAGATCTCTCAGACACTTTCAGAAATCGCCTATTTCTTTCATAGTTTGTTAATTCAGTGGAGTCCCTCATGTATCCTAAGTATAAACTATTGTAAACTTTTTGAGGTAAAAATGCTATGTTCCACTAGAAATCATTTTTTCTGAAGATTCTTTAGGCTTTGTTTAAAAATCACAGCTCTGAGGAGCTGTCATATATTGGAGACATGTCAGTTGGCCACACACACCATCCTTCTCCATTCTGGAAAAAGTAGGAAAACTAGGACAAGTTGACTTTAATTAATGTTCCCATAAATCTCTCCAGAGTGCCTTGTAATTTCCATTAATTTTAAAATGTTTCTGGAACCACAGGGGACAACGCTCCCCAGTTTAACTACATACTTACAAGTTAGTGCAGCAAATGTTAGTATGGTGTTTTGGTTTAAGGCAAGGTTGTAGCGACTCGGAGCTGCTGGCTGAAAAACCAAGGGGTGGGTCCTGTGTACATGTGCATCATGAATTAGCCATCTACCAATGTCAGGATGCAAACGGGGATGAATTGAGTGAGAGGAGAGGTACAATTACAATAGTTAGCGAACCATCTCTGTAGAGGGGAGAGCCGTCATTCAGTTTGGAAATCTATGTAGGACAAAGCTATCACCTGTATTTTCTGCTACAAAACTTCCTCACAGAACTTAGAACCATGTTTGACACCTGAATGTTAAACAGGGCTGAGATCACCCTGTACAAGGACACCATCCACCACTTCTCCTGTTATATAAAAATTATATTTAGTTTTTTTCAACGCATACATTTTAACTCAGACACTTTTTTTTTTTTGGCTGACATTACCCTGCTACCTGTGGTCCTTGAAAAAAAGATGACTCACATCACAGGCACATCACACAATTGCTCCTGGGTAGGTCAGGTGCTCCCAAATCATGATGGATTGTCTTTCCATAGTTCCCTGTCACAGGCAACCAAGTCTGGATACAGACCCTTAGAAATCCTAAACATTGAGAAAATTGTGGTGCCCTATCCCTACATGAGATCCTAAATAAAAATAATACTAATTTGCAAGATAGAGTCTAAAGAAATCTGATTTTTCTTTTGTTTCCTTTTCATTCTCTTTCTTTCCTCTCCCCTGTCTCTCACTTCCTTACTTTTTTCTTTCTTTTGCATGTAGACTGAACTTTAGATACATTGAATTAGATTTCTTAGGAATTATAATGGTGGTGTGATTATATAGGAAATGTTCTCATCCATAGGAAGTGCATGCTGAAACATTTAGGGGATTCGTGTCATGACGCTTGTGACTTACAAATTGTTCAAGAAAAGAGAAAAATGTGTGCTATGCGTGTGCATATATAGGACAAAGAGAAAGACTGGAGGCAGACACAGGGAGAGATTACAAATGTGACAAAAATGTGTTGAAGTATGTACTAGTTTTTCAACTTTCTGTAGGGGAAAAAATTCCCACAAAATTTCCAAAACTAGAATACCAAGTATCAAAAGAAACATAATTGATATTATACAGAGCTAGCATTGTTGGGCTTTTTCATGGTCTGTAAGATTTGGGGGAGACTACAGTATTGATTTAGTAGATTCATCAAAGCTGGATTTTTAGAGATCACCTTTAGCCTTGTATTTTAGGTAAATGGATTTAGGCACACACATACAGAGACCTGAGTTCCATCAGCCTAAGAAGTCATTGGCCAAATGTCAATTGCTTTCTGAGGAAGTCCAGTACTCTAGCCAACTGGTTTCTTTTTCTTTCTTTTTCTCTTTTGTCTGTGTATTTAAATAATATGTTTTATTACTATCAGTGTGAGGGGCTGCAGGGGGTGGTGGGCGGCTGGGTGGAGGGCAGCTCCCTGTGACGAGAGGGCAGCTGGGAAGCTGGAAGGGAAGGGGTGGTCTGGAGGCCAGCTCTGGGGCTCCTCAGCTGTACTTCTGGGAAGGTTCAAGGCTTCATGGCAAGCTAATGCCAGGCCACCAATAAGATTAAGAAATTGTTGGAAATCTAGCTGCCCATCATAGTTGATGTCCAATATTTTCATCATGTGGTCAAGTTCACCGGGGTCCTTCTGATTCCTTGTGACGGCAGCCAGTCCTGTGTCCTGAAGGTTAGGCACTCCTTCTCGGAGCATGTGCGGTGTTACTGTCCTTTCCAGCACTCCTCTGGAAAACAGCAGTCAGAGAGTCCATGCACACCACTCGGTCTCTGTGGGGCTGGACATTTTTGCTGCGTTGGAGTAGAGTGAGGCACAGAGGCTGTGAGTGGTGAACAGCGTGGCAAGCTCTGAGTGCCCCAAATGATGTCTTTTGAGGAATTTCTTTGACCACATCAGCTTTCTAGCAGCATAGAACCTGCTAGGAATCAATAAAGCAATATTTCTTACACTCTTCTAATCAATAAAATATGTGTTCTTCCTTTATTTTTCCAATTACCAGACATTTAGTGACTATCTACTCTGTGCCCCAGCTAGTGTTAAGCTTGGAATGCAAACAAATTAAAATACATGGGCCCTGTCCTCAAGGAGTTCAGAGTTATTGGGGAAGCAGACGTTTAAGGCATGATTAGAGTATAATGTAAAAAGTATTATAAAAATGGTACACGTTAGTGGCTATGGGACACTGAGTAAGAAGCCTAGTTTACCTGGTAGGGGAGTGAGGAGGAATTAGGGAATAATGATAAAATAAGAAATAATAATGGTAACAATAATACTAGAGGTCATGTGCCAGGCAAGTCCTAAATATAATAGCTGTCCCCATGGAGGGTTTAGGGAGGGTGCACAGTTGGCAGAGGCCAATCCAAATTACCAGTAGGGACAGTACAGGGCGTATCAATACAAATCTTGGGTGGAACATTTTAGCAAGTATACCTGGGCAGAACATTTTTGACATTGCCACTAACTCCCTTCCCACGAGCTTCCCCTTTGTTACTGGATAATATTGCCTGCAATTTCAATGGCCCTGAGGTTCACAGGAGATATGTGAGTTGCCTCTGGACAAGCAGCTGGTATGTGACCAGATAGAATCAAGGTCACAACTCAGGTATCTCCTGTTCCATCTAGTTATGTTGCATCACCTGCCCAGAGACCTTTGCGTACGAAGGAGGAAGAATTTCACAGGTAAACCACAGAGAGAAGAGAAGTCTAGGTAAGAGGTGCCTATGCAAGGTATAAAGGAATTAGATAGTTTTGTAAATCCTCGTAGGCTCAGTTGTTACAAATGATTGGGGTAGAGGTCATGTGTGTGGAAAGAGATAGGAGAGAAAACTAGATAGGCATCTCTGGGCCAGAACACTTGGGACTCTTGAATATATTGCAAAGGGGCCTGTACTTTATGGAGTGTTGGAAAGCCACGGAAGGACTTTAAGTTTTGGAATTAAATGATAGATTGCTTTTTCAAAAGACCACTCTGTGCAAAGGTGTTGTCAGTTTCGAACAGGAGGGGAGCCAGCCAGGGGTGAGGGCTAGACGGCCACCCGGAGTGGAGCCTGCATTTTGGAGGCACCGCGTGGGATAAGGAGGTCAGCATCCTTCACACAACATATGGTCCTTCTTTCAGCATGACTAAGCGTGATATCTTTTTATCAAAATCATAAAAACCATCATGTCAATGTGTTTTTTTAACAAATCTTGAAAAGGTACCACTTTTGCAAATAGTACTCAGAGAAATGATAGTTCCCTTTGCTACTTCCATGGAAATACTCTGAAATTCCCATGTTTTTCCTTAAGAGGCATTTGAGGGGGACTGGAGGCAGAGATAAAGTTCAGGGGAAAGAGTGCCTGAACTAGGTCAATGGCAGTAGAGGAGGTGGGGAGCATTCAACATATTTAGTAATGACGGAACTCAGGGAAAAAGTGAGAAAGTAAGTCAAAGAAAAGTCCTGTGGGTTTTTTTTTTGTTGTTTTTTTTTTTGCCTGAGCAGCTGAGTGGAAGATGATGTCATTTTCCAAGATATGGAAATATTCGAGAAGATTTTAAAAGAAATATGTGAGTTAGACTCTCCTTGGCATAGGATTTGGAAATGTAACTTGAATGTATATATGCTGCAAAATGTTGAATGCATACATAGGAACTTTTTCCGTTCATGCCAAATACCTATTATAAATGAACCTTAAAAAGTACATTCCTCCTTTTCACAATGAAATTTCCTTATAAAACTTACGATTTTGCTCTTCCAAGGAGAACAAACTGCCCTAAAGATTAGGAGTCTTTTTGTTTGTTGTTGTCACAGGTGTCAATATTTTTCTGTATTTCATTTACAATTTTACTTTTCAAATAAAATGTTTATAATTTTATTTTTTAAATAAAAATTTATAAAGAAAAAGATGTTGAGATCAAATTTGAACGTGGTGGTTTTTGCCTTTGGACATCAAACTGTTTCAGCACGTATGTTGAAAATACTCCATTCTCCATTGAATTACCTTTGCCCTTTTGTCAAAAATCAGTGGACTGTATTTTCCTGGGCCTGTTTCTGGCCTTTCTAGTCTGTTCCATTGGTCAATATGTCTACCCTTTGACGATATCACACTGTCCTGATGGATGTAGTTTTATAACAAGTCTTGAAACTGGGTGAGTCCTTTGACTTTGTTATTTCTTATCAGACATGTTTTGCCTTCCCATATGAATTTTAGACTCAGATTGTTAATATCTACAAAAAAGCATGCTGGGATGTTTATTGAAATTGCACTGAGTCGATAAATCAAATGGAGGAAAATGGACATCTTAATATTGAGTCTTCCAGTTTGTGAACACGCTATACCTTCCCACTAAGACATTTTTTATTTGTGCGGTTTCTGCACCAGTCTATTGTGCATATCCTGTGAGATTTACCCCTGAGTATTCATTTGTCTCTGTTAGTCATGTTGGCTCCGAGGTGTCTGAGTTCATCTACGTGCGGGTGTCCTGTGGGCAAGCCTGGAGATCTGGAGTGATGTCTAGGCTGAGATTCACGTGAAGCATTGTTCCTTTTTTTTTTTTTTTCAGGAAATGTCACATTTCTCATGGAGAGAAGAAAGAGAAGGAAATAGAGCTGAGGATTAAAAGTAACTTTAATTACCAACACATGGTTAATGCTGGCACTTGATGTTCTAAGTTTAATAAATCAGTCAAGGAAGACCTGAGAACCCCCACAATGAGGGCTTAACACCTACAATTTGACACCCCAAAATATGTGTCCGGATCCTGGCGCTGGGACCTCACTAAGTCTCTGTTCCCCCTACTTGTAAAACATGGGTAGGATAGGATAGGATAGGATAGGATGCACTTCATAGGGCTGTTGGAAGATTAATATGGTACAACTGGAGGGCGTGAAACAGTGCTCAGCATATGGTGAGTCCTCGAAATCTTTTAACCATTTTTATTAGTTACCTAAATAAATTGTCAGGAGCCTATTGTGGGAATGCTTTAGGAAATTCTTTGAACTTTAAGAGCCCTAGCACTGTTTGGTAAAGACTTAATTTTCCCAAGAAAATAGAGTATTCATTGAGGGTGATCATTTTTCTTGCATAAGATATGCATATGTCCAGGTCTCAGCGCCCCCTTCCAAAGATAAACTGCACGTAAGAAAGATACGTGACATCTGCAATTCCCTGCTGAAAGCTCTTCCTTCAGAAACCACACCTGCTTGCGATTTTTGAAAAGTGTTTCAAACGGACTCCCAAACGACAGTGTGAGAGTAACGACTGGACATCACCTTGGACACAAATTTTTTTTCCTGAAGGGAAGCAAGAAAAGTGGTCAGAACTTACATCCTTCCTTTCTGTCCCTCCCTGTCACCAACGTTTGCCTGGCCCTGTTCACACCCTTTGTTTAGTCTCTCTCCAGCTTTGCAGGATCTGGCTCAATCCTAGACCCAGAGTCATTCAAAAGAATTCCACTCCAGGGCAAGTGGCAGAGACAACTGGATGTTTGGGACATTGCTGGGTGCTTTGTTTCATGGGGCTGGGAGGGGAAGAAAGAATTGAAACACTTTCAGAAAGGCTTTATTTTCTCCAATTCCCATATCATTGTCTTTAAAAGGGGGAATCAAAGCAATGCTTTCGCTATGCAGAGGATCACTGTCTAATATTGGCAGGTACCAGGAAAGAGATCCACAGCCAACTTTGTGTCTGACGTGATAGCACAGATTTCAGATGCTCTCATCAGGCAAATCAGCTACTCATATGCCCCTTTGAAATCTCTTGCATACAGATGGGAGAAACCCAATTGGCCTGGGATGCAATGCCAGTGTTGCTGCTACTATTCCTTCTGGAAATTCTGCTGTGCTTTTGTGTTCACAGGTTTCTGTAGTTTTTGATGGAAGTTGTGTTACAATGAAGAAAGCCTGTCTTGGAAGTTTGATTTTTTTTTTTTAAAGCACTGTAGAGATAAATGGATGGAAGAAATGCTTCAGGTGAGTGATTGTGCACAGATTCTGCTTGATTCCTCATGTTGAGACACTGCTGCTAATCTGGGGTGGAAGACATGGAGAGGCACCTGGGGCATCGTTCTCTGGCCCCTAGTCAGCCAGGGTAAAGCACAGACTGATGTGGTTTTAAAATCCAATAAAAATCTGGGAGCTGCAAATGTCACCAAGATACCACTGTGGGCATTACCTATGTCTACAATTAAGTTGGATCTCTCTGGTTCATTTGATTTCATGTTACACTTTCAAGACTTCTTCTTTTGAGTGCTATGTGTAGGTTTGCATGTATTTACATTTGGAATCAACAATTCTACATTTTAAAATGGAACAATAGCACAATAATTAGTACATGGCCACTATCCCTTGCTTTTTGAAATGGCTATACACCTGGCAATAGACTCAATATTCGTAAGAGTAAATTCTAGCTTTTCATTTACTCGATAAAGACAGAGATGCCCTGAGACCCAGGTGTGACATGCAAGAGCAGCTCCTGTTCCAAACTGGGGAGGAGGAGAGGCTGTCCAGAAGTGGCCGGCTCTGTCCAGCTGTGCCAGCACTCTCAGTGTCGTGAAGATGCTGAGCATCCACACTTGGGAACCACTGGCCCAGATGGAAAATCATTTGCCTCTGAGGCTCTGGGCTGTTTATAATAAAACAATTAAAGCTTATTTTAGTTGTCCAAGTTCAAAAAATTCTTTGTATAAAGTTAATTAGGTCAATAAATTTTAAGCCAAGGTCTTTTTTTTTCCGCCTTAGAGACTTGAAAGGCCGTATACATACTGTCAAATGTCCTTCCTTTTAGAGAGAATGGAGAGATGAGAAAGAGTATTTCCTTTTACAAATCCTGTTTTGCATCGTGGTCATATTAATTTAGCAAGAAAGATATTACTAACCGCATTTTAGAAAGATAGAAACTAAGGCTCAGAGATGTTAAGTGCTTCCCTAGCGGGCACAGAGCTCACGTGTATCAGAATAGGCTTTCAGATTCAGGGCCCTCTGACAGTAGATTCCAAGGTCTTTCCACTCTATCATATATTCCACTACTGCCTTATAAAGCTGCATTTGTTGACTCTGCTGATAATACTGATGAAATTTGCACCCCCTGCAGCATGGTGATAAAGTTCTGTTAATCCAATCACTTCTTCCCTGTTTCCTTCCGTTCCGTGGAGCTGTCTGTCCATGAGGCACCAGGCCAGGTGAGGGTGCGGCTGTGTGGTTCTGCGTTGGTCTTTGACTTGATTTAATCACCTCTGGATTCTTACACACAATATGATGACACGGGCTCATACCTTGTAGGTGAGATAAGCAGAAGGTGGAACTGAACAGTTTTACATGTCTCACCAGCACTTAGCACTGGTCATATTTATGTGATGTGATAAGTACAATGTTTGTGCGAGACAAACACTGAAGATGGCCAGGGCTGATTGTGATGCGCTTCTCAAGGGCCTGGGCAGTTCTACTTTCTTCTGAGACATAGCTCACGTGTTACCTTTACAGGTCTCTACGTTGTACCCCACACCACATTCGGGACCTCTCTCTTCTGCCACTTTCTTGTATTTTCCTCCTTTTAGGTCTCTAACTGGATGTATTTTGCCATTTCACATTTAAGGTTTTCTTCCTCCACTCTTACGAAGGCCATGTCCTTTTCTCCTTAAAGTTCCCTCTTGTAAATTTTTGTGTTACAACATAATGGGCCTTCTGATAGTTAAAACTAAAGTAACAATGCAGCAAAATGGCCTCATTTTTAAACAGGCCCTCAGAGTACATTTCCCACACCCTTGTTTGCCCTTCACTTCCTGTGCCTAATTTAGATCTGTAAGCTCAACACGTAGACACCTCGTCTTTGTTTATGTACACATGGTGCCTAGCACTCGTCTTGGATTTAACAAATATTAAATAATCATGACTTCAGAATGATTATTTGTATTGGCATTTAGAAAAAATCACGGCTGGCCAAGAATACAGCCCTTTTTGCTCAGATGACCTTGTCTGGCTTTGACACTGCTACAGTAGACAGCTGTGTCATAGCACACATGCACTTATCCTTGAAGACCGTGTGGAGACCAGAGCTGGCAATAACTGTGGCTGCTCTGCTTCCCTGGAACACATCTACAGATTCTGCACTGCACACCCCTTTGCTTGTGGATGTAATTTCAGTCGTGTATAATGACCTTTCCAAAACTAGAGAAACCCAGATACAATTCTATACAATGCTCCATTATGACGACATTATCTCATTGGGTTAACTTTGCGTGTTTGAAATTGAAGGATATATTTTTTTGTAATTCTTTAAATTATTACCTTGAGCATTCATGATATCCAGCATATTCTTTTAAAGTCTATGCATTGAGTACTGATTGATAGTGTAGTGGTCTTGACATTATTAAGTTTTAAAGTGAAGTCCTTAATTTTATCTTTTTTCAGGTATAAGAAAAGCAGTCTGTATATCTTACCTAAGCCCTTTTAAATGGGCAGACTGATTTTGGACTGCAGTTCTACTGGGCGATTCATAAAAATAAGTGCCAGACACTAGGCAACAACAGAAGAGATTGACAGTGGTCCAAAGTATAACAATAGATTTCCTTTTAGAAATGTCAGTATCACTCTCTCACAATAAGGAAACAAAGATGATAGTCCTCTCCTACTGGCCCAATATTTCGGAGCTGAACAAATCAGTGAAAGAAAGCAGTTATGTCAGTGTGAGGGATGCGATGGCGTAACTAGGCAGAACAGTGTTATTTGTAAGTTTAAATATTTTTAATTTCTATATTTATTTAATGTTATGTTGAAGGCTAACAATATTGATACATTAGTAAAAAAAAAAGGGTCTTAGAACCAGTTTAAAATACCTAAGCACTTACATGACATCTACATTAGTGTCCTTCTTACTTACATGGCAGCACCAGGAAAACTGAGTTTATTATGATCCATGTAAAATCAAATCTAGAAGTCTGATCTGAATTGTGCTTTTGATACACTGCATCTCACTGGCTCCATGAGCTGTAGCCAATGAACACACCGCACCTTTCCCCAGTGTCTGTAACTGTACTCTCCACCAGGGACTCTCCGGAATGCTATTTGTAGGTGAACACAATATTTTCTAGCAGAGTGTGCTCACTGAAGATGATGCAGTGTCTAACCTACAGCTTTCCACTCTCCTGCAATTCTTACTGACTTGACTGCAAGGGTAGAGGTTTCTGCAAAGCAAAATAGGTAAACCTATTTTGTGGGGAGGGGGAAATATGTGAAGAATGCTTTCAACAGAATTCAACCTCGCCTGAGAAAATGGTAACCAAAGGAAGCTCTTGTCTTAGCAGAGAAGGGCCACTACCTGGGTCCTATCACTCTCAACATTGTCCTCAGTGAGGTGAGTAAATTAAGTAGCCTGGTACCAGGAACAAACTCCCAGAAGGCCAGGGAAGGGACCATGTTTGTCTCATTCACTGTTGGAATTCCAAGCATCAAGATCAGTACCTGGCACATAGCATGTAATAAATATTTACTGACTGATTGAACAGTATACACTCAATGTGATTTTTTAAAACAAAATAATTCTCTTTCAATAGATAGATAAATAGATAGATATAGATGCAGCGATCCCTAATCTTGTGTTATAGTTGGACTCACAGGAATTTTTAAAAAATATTTTAACTCAATTTTAAAGATGACTCTAAACACTTCATTTACATGATATATTTAGGAATGTATTAGATTTTACAGTTGGAAAGACCAAGGCTTTTTCGGTTACAAGTAGAAGGGTATTAAGCCAGAACTTAACATGTATTTTTATTTAGAGCCCTGTATTCTATCCTGTAATGATTTTCTAGATACTATGCTGGTTGTAGAGACAGAACAAAGAAACACTCACTTTTAAACTTGCCTTTATGATGCAGCACCATAGATGGCTCACTTTGATTATGTTTGGTCGACACAGTTGACTTTGGACTACTTCTGTCGTCCACGTGGTGGAAGGCACTCTGTTAATATTCAAATGTTAATAAAACTACAATGTGTGCTAAGTATCAGGTGTCCTAGATGCTAAATGGTGATTAACATTGTCAACATATGCAGATAGGTAGATTATAAATGGTGGGAAAATTAGCTTTAATTGAAGTTAAATGACAGCTTAGAAATGAGTTAGTCATTTTGTTGGTGGATAAGACATACTATTATGCCTTACCTGAGGCCACTGGTGCGACTCCGTGTCACAGGAGAGCATTCAGAAAAAAAGAGCTGGGTTTGCATCTGGAATTCATAACTTCCCAGCTTTGAGATCTGGGCTTCCAGCCTGCTGCCCACACTTTGAAGGGCCTTGGTCTAGCTTTACCCTTCCACATGAGACAATGAGTTCCATACTCTCTGAACACCGGGGACCCTGGAACTTTCTGTCCTGCCACTTTGAGGCCTGATCTTCCAAGGCTGGACCATGGCTGGAGGAATCGCTGAGGGGTAGCTCTTGTGAGGGCAATGATGCAGTTTTAATGTGCAGGTTGGGGCACCCTCGTGTGTGTAAGCCTTTTGGTGGTGCGGGGTGGAGCTGAGATGGAAAGAATACGGGGTACAAGTTTCAGGCCAGAAGCCAGCGCTCCCTGCAGTACCGTGTTCCAGTTAATCCACAGCTTTAAGTGTTGATGATAGGGTACGTGGCTCTCCACTTGTTAGCTTGTCCCAGGCCCTACCAAAGTTAAAAGCAGACCTGAAACTAGGGCAAGCCAGGCAGTCTATTTTAGTCTCAGTTTCCTCATCTGTAAACAGGTTAATAACTGTTCCGCTAACCTCAGAGGAGTAAGATGATAAGAATGATCTTTAAAATAACTATCATTTGTTGAGTCCATACAATTGTTCAAGCACTATGCAGGGCACTCTGCATATGTTATAATAGATGCTTATAAATCTTCAGGGCATATAGCTTTTATTCATTTTTTTATAGAATAGAAAACAGACTCAGAGAGGGTAAATTTCTCTCCCAGCTGCACCCTCCCCTCCACCCCAACACACACCCACCTGGGGATGCAAGTGAGATAATACACGTAACAATTGTATACACATACAATGTAGCACTATAGTTATTAATTCATTTACATTGTATCTTTGGAAATGTCATTGACTTCAGCAGTATACATTGTAGTGGAGGGAGATAAACAATAAATAAAATAGCTAAAATTATAATATGTTAGCTGGTAGTAAGGAAAGGAAGATAACTAAAGCGTGTGAAGTTACAGGGAAAATGACATTTGAATAAAGATATGAAGGAGGTGCGGAAACAGCATTCTAGGTTTTGTCTTGTGTTTTAGTGGGCGGGGTTGTGGGAAGATAATTCATTTGGCAGATGGAACAGCAAATGGAGCATGGAGGCCAATGGGGCTGGGAAAATAAGTAAGAGATAGAGTAGTAGGAGATGAGGTCAGAGAGGAAGGGGGGCGTGGGGATCAGGTGCATAGGTATTTAGGCCACGGTAAGGACTTTGGATTTTAGCTTAAATGAGAAGAAGAGCTAATGAACTTTTTATTATTTTTATTTTTTAGCAGAGGAGTAACTTGAGCTGGACTGAAAAGACTCAAAGTATACTGCCAGAGGCAAAGCCGGAAACAGGGAGATCAGGCAGGTGGTTATTGCAAAGTATAGGTAAGCAGAAGATGCTGCTGCCTGGGAGGTCAGATGCCAGATATGGTGCTTTGAAGGTTGAGCTGACAGGCTTATCGACCCTTGTGACATGGAAGAGAAAGAAAGGAATCAAGGAAGACTCCAAGGTTTTTCAACCGGGCAACTGGAAAGGGGTAGATGGGGCATTAATGGGAATGGGGAAGGCTGTGGGCGGGACCTGTTTGGGGCAGGTGATCTGGAGCCTGGTTTGCACAAGTTAATTTGAGATGTCTATTAGACACCAGATGGAAATGTCAGATATGTTTTTTCACTTCATTGGATTTGATTTTCTTCTCTCTTTACATCTCTGTAATGGCACTTACTCATGTTCTTTGCTTTCAAGGTGGTGGTCTGTGTCACAGAGAATTTGATTCTGGGGCTCAACTGAGGGGCGAAAGAGAAATACGCGGAAACACTTTCAGCAAGAGTAATATAAAAGGGTCCAGAGATAAAGTTTATAACTTGGATGCAGTGTCACAGGGTTACACAGTCCCTTCTCTAATTAGAGGCCACACAATCTGTTTAATGCCACACAGGTCACCTAAGGACCTCAAAATGTTTGCTCACAACCTATTCCAGGCATTTAAAATAAACTAGATGTTTAAAAATTTGAAAAAGTTCAGTATACTAGGTCATAAAAGTACCAATCGTCCTCTAAGTATAGCCTCCACAGAGACATCAAAACACGAACTTGTTGGGAAAGGGGGAGGAGGGAGGTAGATAAAAATAAAACCCTAGGACCAGAACAGCAGAGCTGTTCCTGGTGCTTGGCTGACCTTACACACCTTGACCTGGCTCAAAAAGGGAGAGGGAGGGGGAAATGAAGCAGCAGGAGTGGCAACATCTTAAAGGGCTACGATTTAGTGTCCTCTGCATCAAGCGAGCCTGGCTTGGAACTAAGGGACCTGGATAAGGTCGTTTGCTCTGCCTAAGGCAAAGGCGGATCTGTCAATGTCTCAGATTACATCACAAACCGTCCGGGTCTCGCTCACGCCTTTAAATCTGGCGTGTTTGCGTGTCTGGGGGTAGTACTGGGTCTAGTGTTGATACTGGCACGTTTCCATCCCTTTAATTTCGTGGTCAAATAAGTGTCTGATGCTGCCAGAGCGAGCACAATAGGCAGGACAGGAACGCTTTCCCTGCATTAAATTACAATAGGCAAAATAAATCCTAAAGGATTTATCACCTCTGAAACAGCTCGGAGCCAACCCCTGGGTCCAAAATGATTGTCCAGTGCGGGGCCAGGACCCCGAGACTCGCGCCGCCTCCTCGGAGCCAGGTTGTGCGGCACTCTGACCAGCTGGTCCGACGGCGCCGCAACCCCCGCGCAGCGGGAGCTTTCGGCTGGCTCACCTGGTCCCAGGCAAAGGTGAGGCTCCCGCGAGAGGGAGCGGCCGGCGGGCGGGCGGGAGCCTGAGCGGCGAGGGGGCGGGCCCGGCCCGCGGGCCGCCCCGCCCCGCGATGATGCGGCGCCCGCCGACTCGCCCCGGTGCTGTCACTCACTCCTCACCATGGTTGCAGCACAAAGCAACAAGCCCGGGAGGCCGTTTCCTCCCTAAGGAGCGGCTCCGGCGGCCGGAGAAGGCGCTGGAGGAGGAAGAGGCGGAGGAAGAGGAGGGGAATCGCTCCTTCCCAAACAGTCTCCGAGGGGTCTGTGCGCGGCTCTCGGATCTCGGCCCTCGGACGCCCGCCTCCGGGAGTCCGGATCTGGGCAGCCCGTGGCCCCTTCCCCTCCCCCGCCCCGCACAGACCT
The DNA here is from genome assembly GCA_004024845.1 of Tonatia bakeri. Classification (NCBI taxonomy): domain Eukaryota; kingdom Metazoa; phylum Chordata; class Mammalia; order Chiroptera; family Phyllostomidae; genus Tonatia; species Tonatia bakeri. The sequence goes on from PVIA01000051.1 coordinate 543,634, forward strand.
GGAACAAAGTTGCCTAGAGCGACTGGGCCGGAGGGCTGCAGCCCGGGTCGGCTGTTCTGGCCCCGGCGGCGCCGGCGCCCGGAGAGCTCTGCTCCGGGCGCGCTGATGGGGGGAGGCGGCCCCGGCGGAGCCCGAGGCGGCCGGAGCCACAGAGGCGGCGGCGGCGGCGGGGCGGCCCGAGGGGATGCAGCAGCAGTCGGGAGGGACGGCCGAGCCCAGTAGACGATCCGGAGCGGCAGGGACAGCGGCCGAGTGGATCGGGCTTCGCAGCGCCCGGACCTGAGCCAGTCTTCCCCACGGCGGCCGCAGCGCCCCTGTGCCCCAGGATTGGGGACGCGGCGATCGGAGTGTTTTCCGGAGACCCCCCGGGCGGCGGCGCGAGCCCCTGAAAGGAGGGGGCGACCCTCAGCGCGGGAGGGGAGAGGAGGCCCCGCCTGCCCGCAGCCCTCCCCCTCCTCACTGTCGCTCCCAGCTCCCTAAAAATAACTCAGGCCCGCCGGGGCCAGGAGGAGCTGCCACTGTCCCCCGAGTGCAGCCGGGGAGGCGTGTCAAGCCAGGGCCCGGACGGAGCCGGGCGCGCCAGGAAGCCTTGCCCGGCCCCGCGGCGAGGAAGAAGAGGAGGAGGAGGAGGAAGGGGAGTCCCCAGCTGCAGATCGCGCCGCAGGGAGCCTCCGGGCCGCGGGTCTCTGGAGCTGCGCGCCTCCAGCGTTCCTCGCGCGGCCTCTCTCTCCCGCCAGGTCTTCACGCGCCTGTCCCGCACTCGGTGCCACCGGGCCTCGTCACCGCCGCAGCGGCAGCAGGCTCAGTAGCCTCAGGCGGACGGGCGGGCGGGGCGCGCAGGGCGGAGGCGGCAGCTGCGCTGGGCCGGGAGGAGGCCGGCGAGGGTGCGGAGCGGCCCCGGCCGGGCGCGCGGGGGGAGATGGCGTCCTACGTGGATAACAGCTTCCGCCAAGCGGTGATGAAGAACCCCGCGGAGAGGACCTCCCAGGTGAGACCCGTCGGGAGTTGGCCGCATTTGTGCCTCTTAGGCTGCGCCCTCCCCGGTCCCTCGACACCTTACTGGCACAGCTCACCCCGTGCACCCCACTTCTCCCAGTGGGACCCCCAACTTCCAATCGCATCCCATCCCCGAGTCTTGTACTCCTGGTCATCTGGGTTTATTTCTCGGTTTCCTGGATGTTCTCGTTTTCGCTGCCCTCCCCATTCCTGTCCTGCCCCGTGCGTCTGCCCGGCGGAGGGAATTCTGTAATTGGCTTCCCTTCTCCCCAGCCGCACACCTGGCTTCTAAATCTCGCGGGTGGGGTGTCACCGCCTTTCGGCTACTCTTGTCACCTTGGAGGACGCAGTCTCCCTCTTTCCCAAGCATGTGGCCCCTTGTACATTTAGAGTTCGGTGGTGTTAAAAGGTATTGCGGGAAACTTGTGTGGGTCTGTGGAAGGCAAATCCATGTTGGGCTTCTAAGTAAACATTGAGATGTTTGTATATTTATTTTGGTCTTTTGAAGATGGGATGCAGCTTTCCAAGGAAAGGAGAGATAAGTTGAATAGCTAGGTTCGGGCTTTTAGTTTAAATTGCAAACAGAAGTGCAGAGCGGGCATGTTCAAATGCACCCCCGGAAAGGGCACCCCGCGGATTCCTTTGGTGTTGCACAACCGTGTCAAAATTAGATAAGTTTGTTAACCTTTATACACTGGTTTACCTTCAGGCTTGTTTTTCTCCTCCTTTAACTGGAGGAATTGCTGCTGATGTTGGATTTGGTCGCTTCAAGTTGGACTAGAGAGGGGGAAATTCTATAAAAATTTGGTGGTTGGATTTTTTTTTTTTTTTTGCCTTTAGTTGCTGACTGGATAATGACACATATTCCTAACCGTTGGGATGGTGACTACAGGATCTCTCTCTGCCAACCCTCTTAAGACAAATAAGCCCTTCTGATCCTTAGGACCATCAGACATTTGGGATCTAATGCTTGAGAGTTGCTGCGCTTGTTAAGTGTTGAATGCCATCTGTTCAAATCCAAATGTTCTTCTGTGACGTTGATTATTATTATTTAATGTGGGGAGAACAGAATAAAATAGGATCTTCCACTGGCTGCTTTTGGACAAGGCCCAAGAATGGCACCTGGTACCGTTTTGATTTTTCATTTTTCTTGATGGAGCCGTCACATCTGGGGGATCGTAGATTGCATGTATGTACCAAATGTGTGGAAAGTGGGCGATAATTTTACAAGAAAACTCATTGCAGAGTATCTCCAGAAAGTTTCTATTCTAAAGAATTATTTTATCCCAAACCAGGAATGTCTTGTTTTGATCATGTCCTTGGGCATCTTTGCACTGCCTCTCATGTACCTGTCTTATTTCTTTATTTTTAAATTTGTTGAGCCCTGGCTGGTGTAGCTCAGTGGATTGAGCATGGGCTGGGAACCAAAGGGTCCCCAGTGGGGGCCACATGAGAGGCAACCACACATTGATGTTTCTCTCCCTCTCTTTCTCCCTACCTTCCCCTCTCTCTAAATATAAATAAATAAAATCTAAAAAAACATTTGTTTAAAAAAGTAAAGTTGTTGGATCAGCCTTCTGTTTCTGAAAATGCTCATTCCCAGTCCATGTGATGGAAAAGTGAATTTCAATGAAATAGTTCAATTTTTGAAGTGCCAAGTGAAATCACACATGCTGAGAATAGTAGAACCGAGCAAGACCAGTCAGAAAATGATGTCAGAGGCCTTTCGTGGAAATTCGAGAGGAGGAAGTTGTGGTGCCATTAGTAGATTAATTAGAATAGCGATGATTGGAACTCCGCTGGGGGGGGGGGCGTGTTTCACCAAACAGGCCTGCAAGAGACAGAACCTTCCCTGTGACAGCATGTGGACTGTGCCAAGTAAATGAACTGTTAAACTTCCCTGTTTCTGTGCCAGTTGTGGGGAATAAAAACGGACCCAGCATAGAACTTGGCCTGAGTCAGAAGTGGGCCAGTGATTCACACACACTCCTTGATGGAAGTTTCATTGACAGCCTGAAAGCAGCAATTGCCCCCACCAAACCTTCATAGGATAAGTAAACAGATGGAAAGCTACCACACATTTTGTACATTAAGTATCAACCCGATTAACTTTGATGTTCGTTTGGTTATTACTAATCATGTTTATTTATTATTGTCCTAAAGAGAAAGTAGGTTTGAATGTGAATGCTTTCCATCTTCACTGGCTTGTCAAAAAACGATCTTCTGAGAGTTTGAAATGGACTCAAGTTAAAGTAAAAAAAATATGTTTTGGTAGAAGGTGCTCTTTATGTGGAGTGCCTTGTTAATGCCATGGCTGGGAGTTTTTTTTCTCTGTACCATTTTTTTTCTCGAATGCTTGGGAGTTAGAATTTTGTAATGTGAGAAAAGCAAACGTGAAACAAGCTTGCTATCACGAACAAAAGGATATGAACTAGGAAAGTTTGGCGTCATGCTTCCTTCTGTTTCTCAGATAGACTCTGTAAAGGAGTTGGTATGATTCTCATTACAAGCAAAAGGAAGGTGCTTTACCAGAGGAGAGTTCAGGAAAATACAGAAATATTTTTTTGTGGTTAAATTCAGTTTCTTTCTTTTTTTAAGAAAGGAAAAGTTGCCCAGTTTTTCTCCCAAACTCTGTGAAGACAGAGTTGTGTATTTAGGTCAATTACCATTGCAATGTTGCTAGTGTAACCTAAGTAATTTTAGCTAGAAGAGAACCCTGGTGTGGGGAGAGCCCCCAGGCGAACACAGGAATGCTGAAAAACGCTGAAAATGAGGGAGCTTTGCAGGCCTACCTGGAAAATGGGAACCCGTTTTATGTAGGTATTTAGGTCATTAGAGAGGAGGAATGGAAAGGAGGAATAAAAAAGTTGTCACCTGACCTTTTAGCCAGATCATGAATATTCAGACTTAAGGGGCCATCAGTATTTCACCTGATAGTCTGAGAACAGGAAAAAAGTCGTCTTTAATCCACTGTGTGTCCCACGTTGTATGTCTGGAAACCTGGCGACATCCTAGTCAATAGGGCACTGTGTTCTAAGTAACAGGCCCTCTTGAAAATAATGAACACTAAACATTCTGTTGACATTTCTCATGCACCTCTGTTGAAAAACAGGACTCTTAAGTAATGGCTTTATTAAACTATTTAGGTTTATGTCTTTAATCACTTACATGGGAAGCTTGGTCACCAAAGCAATTTAGTGAAGTAAAAGACGTAAATAAATTACAAACAGCTTTATCCCCCAAGGCTTTAAACAATAAAATGATTTTTTCTAAACCATTTTATTAAGTTGTTGAGTTTAGACCCCTTGAAATTGCTTCTGTAAAGCATTTAAATACATAGTGTTTTTAGTTGTTCAGGTGAAACATCTATTGCAGAATTGTTTCCTCTACTTTAAAGACCTAATTTATTGTGTTTTTTAGCTAATTGTAAAAGTTATTTTAAAATTGTAAGTGTAAAAGGACCCTACCTTGTCCCCTTCTAGTTAATAATGTTACTTTGTTTTTCCTATTGCAAAAACAGTTTTCTTTTGGCTATTGTACCTTTGATTGAGTTGCTAACTGATGAATTTGTGAGCTGAGAACAGTACAAGACTTAATTATTTGAAAAGCACTTAGTAGAATACATCTTGAGTCATAATGAGAGGGCTGAAAAACACCTTTACCCCAGAGAACTTTAAATTATGAGAGTCTGCACAAAAGAGTTTCTATGGTAAATATTTAACTGTTTAAAAAATATTTATTTATTTTTTAGAGAGAAGAGAAGAGAAGGGGAAAAAGAGAGGGAGAGAAATATCAATCTGTGGTTGCCTCTCACCCACCCCCTACTGGGGACCTGGCCTACAACCCAGGCATGCGCCCTGACTGGGAATCGAACCAGTGACCCTTCGGTTTACAGGCCAGCACTCAGTCCACTGAGCTATACCAGCCAGGGTGGTATATATTTAACTTTTCAATCTAAGTGGAAGAATTGTGTCTATTATAGCTAAATTTTCCATTTGTGTTTCTTTTTATCATTGTTTATGTTTCATGTTTTCATTTGACAACTTATACTTTGATTATATTTTAGCTTAGTTTTGGGTTCTAGCAATAAGTATTTGCGTCTTAAGTAGTTTTTGTGCAGTTTTTTAAAAGCACTTTTTACCTGTGTGCAGTTTTTGAAGAGCATGTTTCACAAAGTAATGCCTGTTTAGTCACCGGTATTTAGATTACATAACAATGATATTTGAATTTGTAGGTTAAAAACCACACATTTATAACTGAAATACTAATTTCAAACTGTATTAGCATGTCACTTTAAACAAATGAGGACTTAAAATTATGGTAAAATAATTATTGACTCTTTTTTTTTGCAATACTAGTTGCTTTTAAATAACCTTTTAAACATTTAGTAATCACAGTTCCATAATTAGCTATGCATATCTTGGCTGAGGTTCAAGATGAATCTCTCCAACTGCAGTGCTGTATGTAGAGACTGGGTTGACACAGTCCTTCCCAGACCTTGGGCTTTTACAGGACAATTAAAAATTAAAATTAAAAAAGGAAGAGGGCTACTTGGTTGCCAACTTGTTGCCATTTTTTCCTCTCCAGAAAGGTCATTAAAAAAACAAGGTAACAGCTAAAACCTCTGGTCACTATCATTTTATTAACAGTCTTTCCATTTAATAAGAAAGATAGGGCCCTGGCTGGTGTGGCTGGGTGGATTGAGTACCAGTCTGGGAACCAAGGGGTCCCTGGTTCCATTCCCAGTCAGGGCACTTGCCTCGGTTGTGGGCTAGGTGCCCAGTAGGGGGCGCACAAGAGGCAACCACACATTGATGTTTCTCTCCCTCTTTCTCCCTCCTTCCCCTCTGTCTAAAAATAAATAAGTAAAATCTTAAAAAAAAAAAAAAAAGAAAGGAAGACAGGATGCACTATCACTTCAAAGCTCAGTT
>PVIA01000051.1:549660-712066 GCA_004024845.1 Tonatia bakeri
GCCGTTGGTGATATTCAAAGTTCAGTTCCTGTAAAGTAAGTAGTATGACAAAGTAATAATAGTGGCATGTGCCTCATATATAAATTAGCTCTGAAATAAAGACCTTTTAAAGAAAGAGAAAGACAGTGCTTCTTGAGTCATTTGAAGACTTAACTGTTCAAGGAATTGCAATTACCTGAAGTGACTTTGATTTAGACTAAAGAGATATGGAAATGTGGACACGTGATAGTTCATTGTTACCTGTATTTTATTTCCTTTTCTCACCCCATTTTTTGTAGCAGTTTTCTTACCTGTAAAATGGGGATAACAGCTTCATGAGGTTGTTTGGCATATTACGTGAAATAAAGTGAATTTACTGTTTACTAGTTATGCAGCGTCTAGTGATAATTCCTATTGCAGCACATTTTAATGAAATACCTATTATTTTCCAAGCTTTGGGAATTCAAAGATGAAATGAGACATGTCCCTCTAAGTAATTCACCAATGTGGTTTATCCTGTAAGTAGGATGTGATTCATTAGTGCTGTAACAGCTGTTGGTCTTCCTATATGAGAACCACATGACTGAGTCTTGGGTGAGTAGGAATTCACTTACCAGTGGATGAGGACACATGAAGGATATTCCAGACTGACACACTGTCATGTAAGTGGCACATACAATTGTAAGAAAAGCGAGCAAAGGGAGTGAGTGAGTAAGGGATGGGGAGGGACTCCCCTGGAGTGTAGAAGCTTGTGGTTTGGAGGAGAGTGAGAACCCGAGTTCTGTTAGAGGCTGATGTCTGTTCTTCAGTCTTGTGATGGTTGGGAGCCGAGTTACACAGTAGAGATGGACTAGAGAATGCGGGAGTAGACTCCCCTGGACTGGCTGGCTGAAGGAGCGCAGGTTTGTATCAGCTGCTCATTGCACCAGACTGTGCTCACGTTATGCCAGTGCGTTGGAATCACGGTGGATGACAGCGATAGAGGTCCTAGGTCACTGGGAAGAAACCCAGGTTGTTGAATATAATTCTCTTGATTTTTTTTTTCTACTCACAATGTTTCTTCCTTAAACCTTGGTGTTTTCTATGGTGTTTCTTTGGTGTTTGGTGTACATTCTGGAATCTAATATGAGATGTCTGACTTATCATATCATTATGCTAACTACATTAGTATTGTGTAACCTGAAATGATAATGTGATTTTGAAGCATTCTGTCTGTTTAGAAGAGTTGAGGAATGCCTGGATTTCACCAGCCAAAAGTGAATTTATATAAAAAATCATAATTGACTTGTGATGTAATAATTGTAGTGAATCTTTGAGAATAGTTCCTTATTCTCCCCTGCACTATTTTAAAAAAATTACATAGATTAATTAATGTTGTTAAATTCGCAAGGAGGAGCAATTTGTAGTATGTATAATTGTGACTTTCTCAGAGCTTTTGAATATTTATAGTTAGTAGAAATATATTCAGTGGTTATAATGTCAGCCTTTGTGGGGAGAAAAATAAGCTGATTGCCACATTTTTTTGGTTTAGGATTTTTATCGTTTCAGGAAAAAAAAAACCTTTGTTTTCACATGCTAATTAGCCACTATTTACTGACCTGTATGAGGTCTGTGTTTCTTGCTGTATGCAGGTATTTCCTTTTCTTCTTTAGTCTGTGAAGGGATTTGTCTTTGGTGGCTGTGGTGGATGGGGTTAGTTTTTGTGGAGCAGAAAGTTTAGTCGTTGCATTCTAAGTTTTCTTGGCTCTGTCATTTCTGTGCTTTACCATTCATTGGTCGTGAAGAGTGTTGTGGAGGAGATGGTGCCAGTGACTTCAAGGGGAACGTGGCTTTCCTTTTGCAACTAAAACCCCTCTTCCTTCTGCTGTAATTTCTCTGTGCGTGCAAGTTGAAAATCACAGATTGTGGAGGTTCAGAATGTTTGAAATATTTGATATGAACTCGATTAATTGAAGTGCAAGTTTACATTTTGATCCTTAACCGTTGGTAATTTAGTTGACCAGCCGACACTCACCACAACATCTGGCTCTTGGCACCTTTCTGTTCTTTAGTCTCCGACTGGTGCGGCATGGTACCTAACATGAAAGCCAGTGAGAAAGGACCCTGAGGAAGAATAAGCCTTCAGAGGGTTTTTCTGCTGAGGCCTGACAGTAACTGTCCTAGAAGTTAAACTGGCAATCAGTGGGTCTAGGGGCTGGGCTGCTATCTTGTTTATTTGATTTCTCCTGAATGTTCACTCTTTACCTGTTTTTTTAAATGATTTTTTTAGGTTGAGATAATTGTGGATTCACGTGCACTGTTAAGAAAGAATGCCGAGAGATCCAGTGCACCCTTTGCCCAGATTTTCCTGTTCCTAATATCTTGCAAAACTATAGTGCACTGTCACAACCAGGATATTGGCATCCACAGTCAAGACGCACGACAGTTCCGGCAGCAGAAATGTCTCTCGTTGCCATTTTACAGCCACAGTTCCTCCCCACCTGCCTTTGGCAAAGGTTAATGTGTTCTTCACTACTATAATTTTGTCATTTCAAGAATGTTACATAACTGGAATCATATAGGATTTGACCTTTAAGGATTGGCTTTTTTTTTTCCACTCAGCATAAGTAAGGCTCATTATGTTTTGGCTAAAATTAATTTCTTATGTTGTCACTGCGTGGTTTGGGTTTGTGTTCCTGAAATGCTGATAATACACAGGGATTGCAGGTTGGGGCGAGTGCCCAGTGTGTTGGATTGAAGCAGTGAGTGCGGTGAGTGAGTTCTGTAGTAGTGTGTATAAAATGAAGACCGAAGATCGTGAAGTCTTGGCTGAGTTAGAGGTGTAATAGTACAATACATGTGGGATATTTTAGTGTATATAGTTCCTTTCTGTCTACTAGCTGCCTGTATCTATCTATGTATCTATGTGTCTGTCTATCTTTAGTCATAATGGAAGTGGTAAGTTTAGTCTTAGCCATCAGTGATTCCTCATTCAGAGAAATTACTTGACCTTCCCCAACTGAAGTGGCAATTTTTTGGTAATTCAGAAGTAAGTCTGAATTGGGCCCCAATAGCCAAGTTGGGGCCAATTTAAACTACAAGGTAAATAATGGATTTATAACCCCTAGGGGGGAAATATTCCATGAGCTTATACTAATATTAATAAATAATTGAATAAATAAGTAATTGGGGGAGAAGTGATAGCTCTTTGTTATAATAGAATTCAAATAAAAAATGCAGAAGGATGATGGAAACAGAAATCAGCAGCAGACAAATGCTGCCTAGTAATTGTTGCAAGCACAAGTCATCAGTGGATGCCAAAACCGTAGGTGAAAGTATGATGAAAATTATATCAGATATAAAAATATTTGCACAGTCTCAAAGTATCTTCGCCACAAGGTTAATTAATTGCAAACGAAAGTCAGTACTTTTGTAGTGACGTGCACTGGCAGGCACGAAATTAAACAGGTGGTCAAGGCGAGACCACTAACAATAAGACATATCAACATCATGATCCATTCACTGAGAAGGGCACATCTGTGGTCGGACTCTTACAGAACAACTTTTATCTAAGTGTCAGAAAACATTAGAGAACTCCAATTTAAGGACATTATACAAAGTAACAGTGTAGTGCCCACAAGTGCCCAGGGTGTGAAAGGATGAAATACTGAAGAACCGTCACAGGTAGGAGGGGACTAAGGGAATGCGGTAACCAGATGAGATGTGTGATGCTGGGTTGGATCCCAGACCAGGAAAAAAATGATTAGAACAGCTGGTGAAATTTGACACACACACATGTACACACGCTAATAAAAGGACAAGAAAAGCTAAGGTAATAACTTTTAACTTATTTATTTATGTTTATTTCTACCTGAGTTTTGTAGATATTCACAATGTACAGTGTATTCTACCAGTTTCGAATGCCTCATGATCCTGACTGTGAGTAAATTAGAAAATTTGGTATAAGAAAAAGTGTAGGAAACAAAACATCTCATGTACATTAGGCAAAGAGGAAAAGAAATTGTGGTAGTAGCCCAACGAAGTCAATCCAGGTGAGATTAAGGTAGTAGCCCCCCGCCCCTTCCCTTTCCTGGGAATTTAAAACTTATTTAAATTGTACCTTTTGGTAAGAGAATGGAAGGGGGTGTGAGTGGCAGAGGTATGTTCACAAAGTCTGGTCTGAGGCCCTATTAGAGCTGGAGGTGATAATACTAAGTGTGTTCAGTGCTTTCATTTAGATTTTTTAGGACTTTTCCTATTAGGATTCAAAAAGGAGGGAAAAGCAATTTCTTTTAAAATCAGCTCAAGGTAGAAATAGCTCCACAATTCTCCCCTCACCCCATGCATATATATGCCTTTGCATTTCAATTACAGAGTTCATCCTGGGGCACCTCCCCCTCCACCCCCCATTAGCCACCCATCTTTTCTTGTGGTAGACTCTGGAGAGCACATGCTGTTTTTGTGTAGTGTGTGCTGTCTTGATGTGGCTGGATTGGTGCTGGAAGATTGGATTAAAATATATGGGACCTAATATTTGAGATAATGGCAAATAAACTATAAGCTGGAAGGTATTTACTATTTTCACTTACAAAGATATAGACCATTTATTTTCTGTATTTTAAGAGAATTTATTTTTCTGTTGGAAGTTTTTAATAATAAATTGCATTTAAATAAGACCTGGCCAGGTTTTGAAGTAACTAAAATCTTACAAAATAAAGCAATATGAAAATGGTTAGATGTAGACTAAACCTATTTGACCTTCATCCATTTCTTTCTATAAGTAACTGTTTGACTTCTTCAAGACAATACGTTTCTGATTTCTTCCTGTGCACAATCCTTATATTATGTAGTCTTGCGTAGACCATTTTCTATCAAGCACACTCATATTTATTAGAAAAATCTTCGTCAAATTGTTAGACATATTTGGCTGAGTTACATTTTCAGTTAAGAAACTGCTTGATCAGACATACATTTCCTAGAGATGAGTTTTATAAACTGATGAGTTTAGAAAATTGGAATGATGTAGTTTAAAATGTGAAGAACTGACGTAAGGAAGAATTTGACTGCATTTCAGTTTTGGTTCCGGTCTGCATGTCTGATCCCCCTGCTTTTGTGGAGCTGGGGGAAACTGAGGAGCAAGCTTTACGGGCACATGTTATCTCCCCGCCTGCTCTGCTCCTTGGATTTGAGGTTCCATAAACAACTTTTAGTCATAGGCCATGCATGCAGAGACCCAGAAGGTCTTTCCTCCCAAATGAGAACCTCCAAACCTAATCATCATCCGAGACTTAAGTTGAAATGGGTGGGAATTCCTCTCCTGCTTTCCCTTTCTCTGGTCTGGTTTAAATCTGCATCACACAGAGAGAACTCTGTGGGGGGCAACATGGTGAAATCACTGTGCGTTAAAAGTCCTTGTTCCCACTTTCTGTATCCTGGGATGACTGTTTTCTTGAGTAGTTATACATCTGTCTCTTTAATTGTATTCACAGAATGGTTGTGTTGAGTTAGCTTAGTGCGTTTCCTTCATGTAACCCAGTGTTTATGATCCTGGACTTTGGTGTCAAACACACTGCGTTGTGGTCCTGGGCAGGGAACTTGGGTTTCATGGACGGGTGACATTTCATGAAACACTGGGCACAGCTTTGATTTGTCATCTGCTTATTTTGCCAGGTAAGCATGTTAGAGTGAATGTCAACGTGATGTCCACTATTCTCATTTTATAAAAGAAAGGACATTTTGATATAACAAGAATAGAAAGGTCATGTCCTCAATAAATACATAGCCTTGTTTTACCGTATTATTCTGTTTTTGTCAAGGATTGGTAAAAATTTTACCATGGGTTGGTATGGTAATATTACTAACATCATACAGTTTGAAGATTAAATACATTCGTTCATGTTAAAGTTATTTTAACAGCCTTTGGCATGGAATGTCTAATAAATTACTATTATCTTTTATATAATATAAATATTTATACTATTATTTGTTATTACATTATTAATATTGCCATTGCTGTTAATGGTTCCTATTCATTTGCTCCCCGCTCTTAGATGTTCCCATAGCTAATTTTTCATCATTATTTATCATGACCAATTCACCAAGGTGATATGTAACATAATTCAATTCAATAGACTTGATTCATAGCATACATTGTATTAGGATTGCATTAGTCTGCTGGTTAGAAAAGAACTGCCCGCATAGAGGCTGAACCAAGGGCTTGTTTTTCTCACCCCAGAAAGGAGGAAGCAGTAAACAAAAACAGAGACGCACAGACAGACAATAGTGTATGCTGATTACCAGAGGAGGAGGGGTGGGCAGAGCGGGAAGAGGGTAAAGGCGGGGGATAAATGGTGATGGAAGGAGACTTGGGGTGGTGAATAGACAGTACGATATACAGATGATGTATTATAGAATTCGTGTACCTGAAACTTACATAATTTTACTAACCAATGTCACCGCAATAAATTCAATTAAAAAATGTATAGAAAGGCAGTGCAGGGTTGGTGTAGGTGCTCATGGGTGTCAGTCATCAAGAAAACTGGCTCCTGTTGGAGACGCAGGATGGTGGCTGCAGGACAAACCAGGAAAACAGATGTTGAGAATTCCTTCCTTGGTAAGGTTTTGTCTTTGATTTGGAAGGAAAGCCCTCACTGGGTACTTGTTATTATTGGTCAGAGCTGTGTCACATGGCTATTCCTAGTTGTAAAGGAGGCTGGAAATTTGAATATTTTGTTTCTAAGCCTGTATATTACAGAAAGGCAGGAAAGAAAGAGGTTAAGATTAATGAGTGATGTGAGCCGATAGTATTTGTCCAACTTACTTTGCGTAGAAAATAGGTGATTGTAATAAGTTCATGCAGTGATTCTCAGGAGACCTCTTTGAAAGTCTTATTGGATTATAGAGCCCCATTACTGTAGCTACGGTTATGGAATCATAGATGCATTTAACTTCTTGGTTCACTTAATAGGTGTATGATTATTAATTTTCTGAACTGCAGTCTTTTATTTGGAAATAGAGATAAAAATACCAGTGGTGAACATTATTATAAAAATAAATGAAACTCGAATTTAGCTTTTAAATAGAATTATTTTTAAATGGTAACTATTGATAGAAATATTGATTTGAAATAAAATGTAGGCTTATATTTTCTAAATTCATTTGGTTTTGAATTTATTCTACTTTTTAAAATTCCAGAAGTTATATTTTATTTTTTAAAATCTGTTCAATTTGTGTATGCACCTATTTCTACTTGTAGTGACACTTTGTCATTTTTCTGGGACTTTCAAGTTTCAATTTGTCATCTCTTCCTACAGATGCATCATCACTTTTTATAAATAAATATACATTTGTATATAAAGTATTTATAAGAGATACTGTTAAAATAGTTTTCTATAATTTGTTGAATTCATACTTATATCATAAACTTACATCTTGAAGAAAAATGGTTTCATATTGAATGTTAGACAAGAGTAGCTGTAATACTAATAAAACTTTTAAGTATGTACTGTGTTCAGCCTTAGAGCAATTATGTTTAGTTTGGGTTTTTAATGATAGCATTCAAGATTTATATGTGTATAAACTGCTCTTAATGTGTAGTGGGGTCAGTTAAACTATTCGCTGTCAGAAATTAATAGCTACAAATGTTTTTAGAAAAAGTTGAAGGTATTTGTCATTTAAAAAAATGTGTTGTTTTCATAAGTTGTTTGTTTTGGTTGGAGGAGTGGTGTATAATAAATTCCTGAGTCTTTAGAGTGGAAGTTAGAAGTTAGAACCCTACATCAGGACACTCCTTAGCACAGAATTGGAGCTAAAAAATGTTGTTTAATGTCTTGGTGTTTCTTTCCTGAGAGTTTGAGATGGAGGGGGATAGTGGAATAGTTATATCCTTTTGTGTTAATAGCAAATGGAATAAAAGTTGAAAAGGAACAGTAATTTTTGGTTATCGTTTTGCAGCACAAATGTCTTCCCTTTATAGAAGCATGTAACTTTGCGCAACAAAGTTAAGTTATTTTGGTGCTTATATTTGGAGCTGTCATTTACATTGGTATTTTCACTGGGATTTCACAGAGTGTATAAAGTCTTCCTCTGGGCTCCTGTGACACTTCCATTCTATTTTGCACATTTTTATTACTCTGACATTTTTTGACTATCTTCAAGCACAGTACTTTAAATTAAAGTAAATTGTAAAATTAAATTCAATGCTGGAATACAGAACTAACTTTCTCATAAACTTTTACTGAGTAACTGGCCTTGATCCATTTTATAGATATTTCAATTGTGAGATGTATTTCAATTGTGAGATGATTAACATGCAAATCTATATATATTTAAATCCTCATCCAAGGATATGCTTATTGATTGTAGAGAGAGAAGAAGGGAGGGAGGGAGGAAGGGAGGAACAGTGGCAGGGGTTGGGGGGGCCTAGAGAAAGAGAGAAAAATACATTGGTTCACATCCTGACATCAAACCCACAACCTAGGTACCTATGTGTGTGCCCTGACCAGGGACCTGTGACCTTTTGGTGTGTGAGACAATGCTCCAACCATCCAAGCCACCCACCCAGGGCAAATATATTCACTTTTTTAAGGGTGGTATCATAAATAGATTACATATGCTCCATTGAAATCTTACTTAATGATTATATAAAACTTTAGAAAAAAAGTAGGTTGTAATGAAACCTTCTCATGGTAATTGTTTTTACAGATTTTTAGCAAGAGACATCTTAATTGAAATACATACATGAAGTAGCATTTAACGTTCACTTCATTGCCTTCTCATTTTCACCTGTTTTATTTTTAATTTTGGCATATAACTAACTGCTCTTCTTTATTGAAGGAGATAGAGGGATTTCTGGAGTACCTGAGAGACCCCTAATCCACAGGATGCTTCCCCCAGCCTTGCTGATGGTCACTGAGGAAGCAGATGTGGTACCATTGATTCTTAGTGTTGAATGGACCTTAGAGATCAGCTGGCCAGTGACTTCCACACTGTCTCACAGACCTGTAGTTGGCCCCAGAAGCTTCTCAGGGCCCGTTGGGGAAGCTGGCCTGGCCTACACAGTTTTATTTTTATTAGAAAAAGATTTACCACTAAAACATGTTGAAAATGCCTGACCTAATTCAGACCCCTGAGTACAGGAAATAAATATCAAAAGTAGCTTAGTGTATATCTCCATGTCACAGAGACAGCCAGCAAACTTGAAAATTTAATCACCCACCTACATAGAGGTGAGCACACTTGGCCCACAGCCTGTTTTTCTGTATAAAGTTTTATTGGAACACAGCCAGCCTTATACTTTAATATTGTTGGTGGCTGCTTTCGTACCTCAGAGGCTGAGTTGAATTGTTGACAAAAGACAGTACAGGCTGCAAAGCTTAAAACATTTGCTGTCTGGTTCTTTACAAAAAAACGTCTGTTCTTTCCTTAGACTTTCATCTTTGTAAAAATGCAAATACCTCTGGAAGGGTGTGGGTGTGGGGTGATTATTTTGTGCTGTTATCAGTTGTACCTCAGGCTAGTGGAGAATTCCTTTGTAATATTTGATAGCATAAGGAGTGACCCAACTTTGCTATGAAAGCTTATTATTATTATTCCTCACCCAAGGACAGGCTCATTGGTTTTAGAGAGACGGGAAGGGAGGGAGAGAGAGAGGGAGAGAAACATCAATGTGAGAGAGAAACAGCAATTGGTTGGGTCTCACCCGCACCAGCACCCAGTCCCCACCAGGACCGAACCTGCAAGCCAGGCGTGTGCCCTGACTGGGGATCGAACCTCAGACCTTTCAGTTTGTGGGATGACATTCCAACCAACTGAGCCTCACTGGCCAGGGCTACGTATTTTATTGTTCTTTTGGAGGGCCTGACTCTATTAATGATATAGCATTATCATGAGCAAAAATTGTCTCTGTTTTTAATGACGCTTCTTAAATTTAAGTGTTATGTTTTCACAGTCAAGTATTAGGTGGATGCAGAGCTGTTTTGAAGTTGTCTATAATGTAGTTCTGGACAGATTTGATAAATAGTTAATTTTCTTGAATGTTTTGCTTTACGATTTAGAAAACTTCAAAGACAGAGGAGTTGGGAAATGGATATCAGGTGGGTCAAAACATTATATTACCTGATGATTATTTTTCTTTCTCACTCAGTATTATTCTCAGGTTTTATTTGTGTGTAAAGTTATTTTTAGGAAATGTGAGAAGTAAGTTGCTTAAACTTCTGAGTGATGATTATTAGGAATATTGCAGTTGCTATTACTAGCCAATTTACAAAGGAAAATTTTAGGAGTTTTTTTGAGGAGAAAGGTCCCACATTGTGAACTAGTTTTCTCAGCACTTATCACATGTCTTTAATTCTTGTTTATTTCAAGGCCCATCAACTTGCTGAGAGTTGTGTTTTGTTTTGTTTTTTGGTTCCATGGCAAACAGATTTGTTGCCTGGAAATAAACACTGCGCTGTTAGTCAATTAAGTGGATGTAGTCAGTAGTAATAGGGAATAAAAATACTGATTTTCAATTCTGTTAATCCATGAGTTTTGTGTTCTTCTTAAGTACTTTTGTAAATGAATTATTTTAGGCCTTGATTTTATTGTC
The DNA here is from genome assembly GCA_004024845.1 of Tonatia bakeri. NCBI lineage: Eukaryota > Metazoa > Chordata > Mammalia > Chiroptera > Phyllostomidae > Tonatia > Tonatia bakeri. The sequence continues at coordinate 560,207 of PVIA01000051.1, forward strand.
AATAATAATATTAAAGCTTAGGAAACATTCAAACTAAATATGTAGGAAGTTCCTTGGTGAGGTGAATTTATTCACTGATTTTAGGAAGACAGATTCTGCCTTGTTGTGGAATGCTTAATTAGGTATTTCTCTTGTTACACAGAAAATGCTAATGCCCTCATTTTGCATATATTCTGCAAGAAGTATCTTGCTTCCTGCCCTAGTGGTTACAAAAATGTGTGTTTCACTGCCTTCTGCTCGGCTTACAGGCTTGAAAAGTTTAATCAGGTCAGTTGAAGAATTTCTAGTTTATTTAATGTGCAGCAAGGGCTTTTGAGTCCAGGCTCTACAAGTCAGGATGGTGCTCGAGGACAAATACTTAGGTAGTATTACGATGAACGGGAAGGTCATCGAGCCTTTTGGAATGTTTGAGCCACACCCCTCTCCTGGACTGGGTGCAGGGACTAGCAATTACAGAGATGGGTGAGAAAGAGGTCTGCGTCAGTTTCAACTGAAACTGACAAACTTGAGAGGAAGAGGGACTAGTATTGTCTCAGGACTGTCCCTGAAATTAATAACTTTGTATTATTTTCTTGTGACTATTCTAAATAATCAGTTATGGTGTGAGAGCAGGGTACATGACCATTTTTATAGTTGACATTAGGAGTAGTATGTTTGTTAAGAATAACGTCTTACAATAAGTTTCCATTGGCTGAAGATTGGGAGGATAAAGTTAGTGAGGAAATTGCTTTCTCAGGAAAATCAAAGGGGAGTTTGGAGGACATAGGAGGAGGAGGAGGTATGGGTTCTTCCCATTCACCCACTTTTGGGAAGGAGTATTACACACATAAAGGTGTCGGGTCCCGTGTCCCCCCTTCCCCCGTCCTCCCCCTGCCCAGGGGTTGTTTGGGCTCTCAGTGAGAACTTCCAACTGATTTTAGGGCCCAGAGATCCAATGTCTTCTATAATTTCAAGCCTAGAATGTTTTTGCTGATGAGGTGTCTTGAGGTAAAGAGGAATGAAGAGGAGGGAACTCACCCCAGCCTAGGTTCCCTCTTAGTTAAAAAGAGCAAAACTGAAACTTTTGTCAGTCTCAATTATTTTTTCTTCCTAGGTAGAGCCAAACAAGGATGAGGACTTTTAGTTATTCTAACAAAGTATCTCTTGGTGAAAATATACTCTGGAAGGAGAAATTTTGTTCCATAATAGCATTACTAATGTAACTGCATTTAAAACATCGTAATGACACTGGATATAATGTATACTCTTTATTACAGGTGATCTGTTAATGTTCATCCAATATAGTTTTTCTGTGTCAGAGTTTTGCTTCTAGGAAGGATATATTTTTGTCTAGGTTGTTGTCTTCAGTTTTTCAGTCTGACTTTCTTGAAATGGTATCTTCTGTCTTTTTGTGGGGGTTTCGAGAAATCTGGAGTTAGATGAGAAGTTTTAACAGAATTTTCCTTCTGAGTTAGGCTCCCATTACTGAAAACAAACCTGCGAGTCTTTAAAGCTCATGAAATACAGTAGGTCCAGTGGGTCCAGCGTACCTGGCACATTGCTGGGGGCTGTGCTCAGTTAATCAGCCTGTGTTGTACTAAAAATTACCCTAATTTCCACTTAGTTTGCACTCAAGGATTATTTCACTGCTACTTTATCTCCTTTAAAATGGTTGTAGGCGTGTTATCTAACTAAACCTGAAAATTGGATTCAGAGATAAAACTGTTTCCCTTTTTTAGGTTTTTTTTTTTTTATCTTGACATCCAAACAGAAACTTGCACGAGTCTATCTTTTCTCTTTTTGGTGTACTGTGTTGTCTTCAGTAGCTGTTACTTCTTGGCAACCACGAAGATAACTTTTAAATAATTAGTTAACATAATAGAACTTGTACATCTATGGTAAGTAATTATATCAATGTGTGTAAAGACAAGAGATTATTCCAATAGGATTTTTTTTTTTTTTTTTTTTTTTTTTTTGGCAGGGGTTAGAAGTGAAATAACTTAAGTGAGAGCCTTTGCTCTCATCGTGGTTTAGGACCGAAACACTGACTGCTCCACATTCGCCCCAGTGTCTGTCCGGTGTTCAGTGAGATTTTGTAGAAAAGGCTAATGAAAACCTTGTTACAATGTATGTAGCATCAGAACTCCTCACTGCCAAATAGAAATTGTCTTAGTGTTTACTTTCCTTCAGCTGCTTATCCTTAGAGGAAATCAGTTTTAATACTTTCAGATGTCATCTCAGTTCTCCTGGAAGTGATCAGAAACGAATTTAAAACTTTAAGCATGTTATACAGCATTTTGTGCATTTCTACTTTGTGTGTGTGTATGTGTTGGAAGGGAGTAGATGTTAAACATATTGAATCAATTTTCAGGAAGACAATATTTACCTTCAAATTGGTTGAAACAAAATACAAAATACCATGGAGGAAAGTGGGGGAAAAAAAACCTAGCATCCGTAAAGTTTTAAAAGTCTGATGGAATGCAATCCCTAGTTTCCATCAAATTGGGTAAAATTTTTTTTAGGAAAAAGAAGAAAAGAGATCTCACAATGTAAAACCTGGCCTTTGGTATTTCATGGTTTTCTTTATAGCTGGAATAGGTTTAGTGACTTTTATTGTAAAACACTCTATCTTTTGTCCAAGGTGTTAAAAAAAGTGTCTAATCCCTTTCTATCGTACCTTTCAGAAGATTATAAGAATTTTCTTCTTAACATAGTGGATAAATGTTCTCCTCTGCTGATTGTGAGGATAACTGTATTAAAAATGTTTACAGGAACCCATGCTTAACGCTTGTCTACTGTTAGGGTAGGTCCCAGTTTCCATTTCTCTTCATTTTTACTTTTTCTGGTTGATTACAAAATCAAAAGCACAAGAAGGAAATGTTGTGGACCTATTTATTTAGGGTCCTGTTTTAGAGGAAAATACCTATGGCTTCATTTTTCATTGTCAAACGGAACCCATTCATGTGGATAGTAATTGTCAAGAATGATACTTTGTAACCACAAAGAACAATAAGTCTTGCATTATCTTCCTGGTAAACTGCTTCTGTGTTTGAATTGATTTTATAAAAAGCTACCCTTGGAATTTGAGAAAGAAAACATTAGTTCATTTTCTTTGTGGTTCTTTCTATTCTACCTGACAATATTCTTGGGCATTTATCAATGTCTCTTAAAGCAAACTTTTTTCCTTCCCTTCTTACCCATGCTAGTCACCCTTCACGTCAGTAATGCTGACCGTCCTTTCTCAATCCATCCTGCTCATTTTTAAAGGGCTAATTTAAATGTTCATGAAGTTTTTTATCTGGCCCTTGAAGCTGGGGTTTGAATTTTTCTTGACGGGATTGTTACTGTTTTTAGGTTGTGTATCTCTCGAAGGCATGTATCCCCCGCCACTATTTCATAATTGTTAGGTGTTTGTATCTTACCTCGTATTTTAAACTGGAGAAGTCCTTGCAGCTGAGGTTGTCTCGCCGACATTGGTGTTTCGGTGGTGTTTCACTTATCTTTGCAATGTGTGAATATTTTAATGTGTGTAGTGTGTGTCAGACATCCTGGCAGTAATTAAATAAGCAGTGCTGATGGGGTACAATGCGGTTTGGTACAATTTAACTCTCAGGAAAAATTTTTTAAATTATTTGATCGTAACATAATTTAGGCATGCGATCATTTTAAGACTGAGCCAAAATTGATTCTTAGAATTGCCTAGTTAGGCGTTAGTGATTCAAATTTCCCTTAGTCACCATGACTTGCCTCAGTCACAGAAGCAAGTCAGAAGCAAAAACCTGAATTCTAGGCATGGCATTATGAATTCCTAAGCTCTGGACTTCAGTTTGTTGCCTTGGATTATATTTGGGTATGTATACATTGGTTTTCCCTGGATTCTGAACTTTTCATTTTTATACATCTACCTTGTCACCTTTTTTAACGTTAGATCAACAATATTTTAAATGGTATAGTCAACCTTTTCTAAGATCTAAGAAGAAAAAAATTGAGACTAATAATGCTTTAACTTCTTTTGCATGGGTATCACTCCAGTGCTGTCATTTATTTTTGGCGTGTGGAATTTTCAGGAGGAAGAGTGGCCGGAGGAGAAGGACTGGTGTCATACCCTTTATCCCCTCTCTCTGTGTGACTTTGGCTTCTTTCATTGGTCTTATTTTTCTGGTCTGTAAGGTAGGGCACACTGTCTGCCTTACCTGTTTTTCAGGGTGGTTGTAAGACTTCAGTGAACATACTATATGAAAAAGTACATCACAGACAGAAAACTCTAACGTAAGACGTAAGGCATTACTATCATTAACACATCTAAAGTATTAGTGCCAGTAGAAATTGTGAGTCATGTATAAAGATAATAAGGTGAGATACTTTTAGTATTTGGCTAGTAGTATTTATAGAAGTGTGTCTTTTTTTTTTTTTTTTTTTTTTTTTTTTGGTGTGTCTAAGGCAGTAAAACCATGTTTTCAAATTATTTCTTGATCTGGTTGTCCAGATTAATACTCTGGATCGTTTTAGAAGAATAGGCTTCATGTTGAGTTTTGTAAAGAGCTTTTCCTTGTTAGAGGTTCTTCAGACTTCAAAGAACCATTGTGTGAAAACTCATCTACACCATTATATTGAAATAGTTTTGGTTACTTTATTTTACGTAAAAAAAGCTGCACCCCAAATTCTTCACTTTCAAAAGTGGCGAAGTCTTTCCGTATGCATCACATGTCTGTATGTTCTACTCCGTGTTTATCAGAACCCATATTTCTAGAATAAAAGCTCCATAATTATATGCTATGAATGGATACCATTTTCTTTTTTGACTATTGAAACCTGTCATCCTGTATTTAAATTGGGTGCTGTGTACACTTAGACATGTAGCCAGAAACTTGCATGAGTGTCGATAGGAACAAGGATGTGATGTAGAAGCCTCATGATGGTTTTTTGAAGAATTTGAATTCTGTAAAAAGTGTTCCACACTGAAAGGTGCAACCTTAAATGAAGCTTTGCATCATGCCTCTGATTATCCTCAAGTAAGAGTTATGTTTATAACGCAGCTCTTTCAGGAGTGCCACCTTAGCTGTTTCAGGTTGCTTGCCAGTGTCATAATGTGTGACACTTCGTGCTGTTCGTTGCTCATTTTATTTGGTGAGAACATAGAAAGAACAGCGAGGAAAGGTGCGGGAAGGCAGTGGACATTTGTTGTGTCCAGTATAGAAAGTCAGCTAGGTATAATAGTTTCTCGATCAACCCGACTAAGCAGGAAGTGCTGCCTTCCCTTTACCAGCAAGGCACTAAGGTACAGGGAGGTTAAATAGCATGTTAGTGATACAGAACTCTGACTTAAAGTTTATATTTTTCCCACTACACTCCCTCTACAGTAAGGTTGAGTATAAATATCTGTATTGCTGTTAAAAGGACTTTTACAAGATGAAATTCTGACTTGCTTAAGATGTTTTTCTTTATTTAAAATGTCTCACTAGGTTACTTACACTTTAGAGATGAGCTTCAGGTCTCAAGTGTAATTTTATTAAAATTTAATTTTTAAACCAATTGGAGTTAGCAGAGTGGGGCTGGAATGTCTACTTTTAAATTAGATCCAGGTGCTTAGCAAATAAATTACTCTCAGTAAATGGTAGCTATTGTTATTTTAACTATGCCTTTTAAATAGCCTATCTTAGTTTCCAGGTTTATCTGAAAATAATATCACAGGATAGTTTTATTAGCACCTAATATTAATGGATTGTTAATTTTGTCATCAGAGACTGCTTTAAGGGTTTTAATATATTGATATCTTCTGATTATTTGCTATTGGTTTGTAGTTTTTTGTTTTGTTTTTGTGGGTTTTTTTTTTTTTAAATCAACTATAGTATTGGAGATATTTGCCAGAGGAGTTTTGTTAGAATTCTTTGTTTTTTTTTGTAATGGGCTAACTTGATGCCTTTTGAATTGTCCTATCTGGGAAAGGAACCAGTTTTTCTCTGTAGTAGCACAACTGGGCTTCTGTCTGCTGGTTTGTCAGAAACACAGACTTATCACACCTCTTATTTGCATTGCTTATAAGTTTCAGCATGGGTTTACTGTAATGCTTAGCCTGTCTGTGTAGGAACATAGCTGAGAACCTTAGTTTTCAGTACTTACTGAAAAAGCCAGAGGAAAGGTTTGGGAAACTGTTACCAGGGACCAGGTTTAAATGGGTTATGCAGTCTTTGAAACCAGCAGGTTGGAGGGTCAAACATTCCTGGCACGTCTGCTTTTGTAACTGTGGCCATGAAGATATCTTAGCTTCGCAAGGGAGCTTTGTTGTCTGGCCACACTATTCCGCAAGGGGCTGTTTGGGCCGGACTTCAGAGACATTTTTTCAAATATGCTAAGAGTTAGTTCATATCTTGCACAGAGCTAACGACGGACGCTATCTGAACCTATCTAGCTAGCTCTGATGCCATTTTATGATTGTACTTCACAGTCTCAACCACAGAATGAAAGGCAGCTTGCTAGATTTTGGAATGTAAGATCTTAAGGAGTCTTAAGTGCTTTTGAAATCCTAAAATAATCCATCCAGATGCTCTGGTTGTCTGCGCCTGTATCTGTGTTTAAATGGTGTCTTTGAGTTGTTAGGTTGGAGGGGACTGGGCAGTCACTTTGTGTTTGTGGCAAGAAGTCTTATTTGTGTCTCTTTGGCCCTTACAAGACATAGAAAATATTGTCCCTACTTTACAGATGGAAGAGCATAGCACTCCTGGACAGAAAGGTAGAGGGTTTTAATTTTTATTTTATTTTATTTTAAAGACTAGAGAGAGGGGAAGGGAAGGAGAAAGAGAGGGAGAGAAACATCAGTGTGTGGTTGCCCCCCACATGCTCCCCACTGGGGACCTGGCCTGCATCCCAGGCATGTGCCCTGACTAGGAATCAAACCGGTGACTCCCTGGTTCGCAGACCGTGCTCAATCCACTGAGCCACACCAGCCAGGGCAAAGGTAGAGGGTTTTTAAAGATGTAACACATTCTTGGCTTTTTAAATCTGAGTTTTCTTGTTTATGTCCCCTTTCAAAAAAGATTATGCCTTTTCCTTCCCAAACATTCTTTGTTTTCTATTTCTTATACTCCTTATTTTCTTCTATTTTTGTGGGGTACTGGGGTCGGAAGGAAAGGTTAAGTACATAGTCTCCTGTGTGGATTGCTCATTTTCTTCTGGTAATTGCAGGTTAACTTGCACTGGAAGTGTACATGATGATGTTTTTGTCTCTGCGCTGTTTTCAGTGTTCCAGAAACGTTCGTAATTTGTACCGCAACTAGATATTTTTAAAATTGGTGTTTAAAATATTATTTACTTAGAGGATTTTTTTTTGCATGGTTCACATATCAAAAAGTATAAACGTGTAAACAGTGGAGAGTCTCACTTCCTCCTCTGTGCCACAGCAGCCCAATCCCAACCCCTAACGACAGCGGGTGATTTTGGTTGCTTATTTACTCTTCCGAAGGTTTTGAAAAATCTGTATATCGAGCCATAGAAAACATATTTCCCCACCTTCAGAATTATGTAACGTAAGATATAATTTGGGGATCTCCCCAGGACAGCACACGAAGAGCCCGTTTGTGTGGTGCTGGCGGTGCGTGTGTGCGTGTGTGCACGTGTGTGCACGTGTGTGTTTGACCATCACAGGTGCTCACAGTGCTGCCACGGACATCTCTTGCCCAGTGATCTGGTGACTTTCTGTTGAGCCAAGGGGTGCTTGAGTCTCTAAATTCAGTAATTACTGTAGTAGCAGTTTGCACTGCTACCAGTACAAGTCCTTTCAGGAATTGAAAAAAATCAAGTTGCAGTTAAATTGGGTGCAACTTTTTGAAAGTCATATATTTATGTGTAGTAAGATTTAACCTTTTAAGTATAAAATTCTATGTGTAGTCATGTTACCACCACCACAACCAAAATAAAGACCTTTTCATCACCCTGAAGAGTTCCCTTGTCCCTTCTTGTCGTTGGTCCCTCTGATTAGCCCTGCCTCTGGCAACCATGGATATGGTTTCTATTCCTATAGTTTTACCTTTTCCAGAATATCTCCTACGTAAATTCATATAGTGTGCAGTTTTTTTTTGTTGTTGTTGTTCACCTATCACTTACGGAACCTTGGTATATTTGTCAAAACTAAGAAATAAATATTGGAACAATATCACTTACTGAACTAGAGACTGTGTGCGTGTTACCAGTTTTTCCACTAACGTCTTTTTTGCTGCTCAGGATGCATACAATCTAGGATACCACACTGCATTTAGCATTTTGAGAAGCTGTGTTTTTTTTTTCTTGAGTTGTGAGAGTTCTTTATATATTCAGGTTACAAGTCCTTTATCAGATTGAATGCTACTTTGTAACTTGCAAAGTACACATAATTTTTGTTTGTAATAGAATCAATACTCATTATAACATTTGGCTAAATGCAAATTATCTATATTTTCAATGCTGATTTAATTTATATAACATTAGATTTTATTTTTAGAACAAATGGTGGTTAAATTCTAAAAACTGAAACAATTGTATTTTTTCAGATACGCCACTATACTTTGTAGATGTATTCTCAGAGAAATATGTTCTTATTGCTGAAATATATCCTTTATGATGTAAATAACTTGTTTTTTCACAGGGAAAGACCCATTGGATGTAGCTACATAGAAAAAGGTTAAGGGTCAAGGGGGCTGGCCTAGAAACCTTTTGCATTGAAGCAGGTAGTTTTTAAGTTTAATTTAATGTTCCTACTGCAGTAAGCCTCACTGCAGAAAGTTTTGTACGTCAGCAGATATCAACGTTCACTACTTCTGGCAGTCCTTGGAGTTACAGTGGTACCTCGGTACTAGTGAATTCGTTCTGGAACTTGTGACCAGTGCCCAAACCACGGGGTCCGAGCAAGCAACGAGTGATGGAGCATTTTTTTCTGGTTAAAATGTGACAAGTACAGGGTTTGATGAGTTCTGAAGCCGATGGGCACCGAGGTAGGACTGTAATGAATTCAACAAATGTGTCAAAGGTCTCCTGTGTACCGCTCGCTGCTCTAGACATTGAGGATCCAGCTGTGAACAAGTCCTGGCTCAGTGCGCAGAGCTCACATTGCAGTGAGGAGAGGCACGCAGGCCAAACAATAAACACTACGTTCAGTGTTGATAAAAACGGTGGAAGACTATTCAGTGGAGTAAGCCTGCGTTTGGAGGTTTCAGGGATAATGAAGAGGTATTGGAAGGACCGAATGAAGTGAGAGCCACTGCCAGCACCACACAAACAGGCTCTTCATGTGCTGTCCTGGGAAGATCCCCAAATTCTATCTTACGTTACATAAACAAGCAAGGGGCAGGTATACAGATATAATTTTGAACGTAGGGAAATATGTTTTCTGTGGCTCTATATATGGGTTTTTTAAAACCTTCGGAAGAGTAAACAAGCAACTAAAATCACCTGTCGTTAGGGGGTTGGGAATTGGGCTGGTGTGGAGCAGAGGCGAGAGTAAGATTCTCCACTCTTCACTCCTCTGTGATGAATAGAGGAGAAAGCTTCTCAACTTTGTAGGTGGATTTTGTCTTGACTTGGTGAGTGATGGAAGCTTCAGGGCTGGACTAGTTAGGTGGTGGCATGGAAGGTTTGGATACCAGACGGTTAGCAGGGGAGGCCTGATTAAGTAGAGACTTTGGCATTTATTCTGAGTGGGTTGGGGAACCGTTGTAGGGATTTGAGTAGAGGAATGGTGAGATCAGTCTGAACGCTGGGTGGTTGAGAGCAGTCAGCAGAGGGGAGAGGGCAAAAAACGGGGAGACCAATGCAGGGGGGAGGCTAATGCAATCAGCTCAATGTAATAGCAGATGGTGGGAGGGGAAAATGGTCACCCCTTAAAATGCTGATATATTATAAAAGTAGAGCAGACAAGATGTATTAAATGTGGGTGTGGAAGAAGGAGGACGGAAGGATGACTTCAAGGTTTCTGGAGGATGAGGATGATATTTTTCAGAGAAGAGGACTTCGGGAAGATCAGGTTCCAGTGCAGCGGGATGGCATGGTGATGCAGGTGGTGACAGCGACCAGAGGTTCAGTTTAGGACAAGTAGCGTTTGGGCTGCCTCTTTGTCATCAAGCAAGCCGCTCAGAGTTCACTGGGCTGGAGATTTCATACTATGATGCTTTTCGATTCATGCAGGACATCTCTTTATTAGAAATACTGCCTAGTGACATAACTGCCTGCTACAGTGCTGGACATGCAGGAGACGCTTAATAAATATTTGTCGATAAACTTGAAGTGGAACTCTATTGTGTTCTGTAATGACGTATTTTACTCTAATAGTTTCTGGTATTTGATGGGTCTTTCTTTCTTTCAAGTGAACTTGAACAAAATGTAACCCTGTGAAGTAGAAATGAAAAAGTTTTATCATTCTTTATAAGCAATAATTTTGAGAAATATGTAGACATTAAAAAGTAGAGCACGCTGCTGAGCTGAAACTGTTGACATTGCCCACTCATAACCTCTGCTCCTGCCCGTCATCACAACGGCTGTCCTTGTCCTTGATGGCATTGATTCCTAATGCTTCAATTCATGCGCATCACAGGTTATTTTTCATCAGAAAAATGGTGTTCATAGTAGCTGTGTTTGGCTTTGTTCAGTGGGCTTAGAGTTCCATTTGAGTGTATTATTTGATGTGCTTTTGAAACTTTTGCTTAACTTTCCTGGGTTTAAGAAACTTAACTGCATTAATCTGTTCAGGCTGCCGTAACAAAATAATACAGACTGAGTCAGGGGTGGCCAACCTTTTGGCACCCTGGGGCCACACTGAAAGAAGAGTTGTCTTGGGCCACACATTAAATACATTGCAACATGTAATCACAAAAAAAATCTCATAATGTTTTAAGTAAATTTATGATTTAATGTTGGGCCACATTCATAGCCATCCTGAGCTGCATGTGGCCTGCAGGCCGTGGGTTGGACACCAACAATAGGATTTTTTTTCTCATAGTTCTAGAGACTAGAAGTTTAAGATCAAGGTTCTGACTGATTCAGTTTCTGGTGAGGTAATGTCCTGGCTTGCTGAAAACCACCTTTCTGCTGGGTTCTTACATGGACATTCCTCAGTACAAAGGCAGAGTGGAGGGGAGAGAGCTGTGGTGTCCCTCCCTCATTGGTAAAGACACCTATTCCTGTGGACCAGGATCCGACCCTCCTGACCTGACTAGCTCTGATGACCTCCTAATGGCTCAGTGTTCAGAGATCATTACAGTGGGGGTTAGGCTTCAGTGTAGGAACAGTATTGTTTGTGACAGTTTTCATAGTAGCATCTTTAAATACTGGAATTATTTTACATTTCTGTTGAGTGTGAATATAAGAAAGAACCCATCTCTAGGTAATTATACCTGAGGAATAATTCTAGCCAATGAGAGTGAGTTTGTGAAAAATAAATGGAAAATAATATAAAAATTTAAGTTTACTGAGAAGGGTAGTTTGAGTTTCTGAAGTGCATACATTGTAGAAGTTTTAAATACATGAACCTTATTTTCTGCAGACACAAAGAGTGACAATAATGCTTAAAATGTTTCTTCATTCTGATGGAATTGATTTAGTAAAATTAACAAATTTTCGTTTGTAATTAGCATTCAAATAGTGTGTTAGGGTTTTTAAATTCTTTTCTTAAGTAGGATAAATGTGCCCACATACAGATTTAGTTGCATTATTAATTTGCTTAACATTTTCATGGTGTAATTGACTTTTTTTGCACAGACTGAATCACTAATTAGTGGAACTTAATGAATATGGTTTAATTTCTCCACATCATGTGGCCTGAGACGTCTTCCACAAGCATTCCCGAGGGAGGACGTGGGTGGAGAGGTGTCTCCGTGGAGCTTTTACGTTGGTGTCTTCTTCTTCTGACTCTGGTTCTCCTGGAAGGACCTGTGACCTGGGATAGATACGTGCGCACACACGCGCGCGCGCACACACACACACACACACACACACAGAATGGATCTTTACATGCAAACCATCTTAAAGCATTGATGTTGAGTATTCCTGATTTTTGATAAAAAGTCAAAAAGAGTAGCATTCATGTTACCCAGCTAAAGTAACAAAGACTCTGACACAAATAGTTTGGCTATAGTTTTCACTGCCACCCTGAATAAAATTTTATCTTTTTCAGCTTTTGAAATTTAGGCAGAAAAGGTAGAAATAAGAGTAATTTCAAACTTGAGAGTGTAGGGCAAACCTTGTCAAAATTTCACTTTGTCCAAATAAATAGACTTCAGTACACCAGTAAAAGGGATCCTTCTTGTGGTGAGTTAGTTAACTTAATATTTGAGAAGAGGAAAAATTCACATGAAGGAATAGTGTTGGGGGAATTCTCCCCCTCCTCAGCTTTATTGTCTTTTTAAACGAAGAAGACAAGAGAATTTAAAATTTATATTTTGAGTTGGGCTGATTGAAAGGATCAGAAAAAGCAGCGTGATAATTTTACCCACATTACTACCACCTGAAGGGGATTTCCTAACAGGAATGCATTGAAGTGTAGGATAGAGGCAATTTTCGTGAAATAGAGTCTCAAGCAACTTGGCACATCTGGCTAAGTTACATTTGAGTGAATGGGAGAATGCAGCATAAGCCATGCAGTGTAAAAGTCTAGGAGGCACACACCTGCACGTTGGAGGCACTCTGTCACATGCCAGATACTTTTGAACACGCAGACTCTGTGTGTGTGACAGTGTGTTGTGGAGTGCATTGGGATGCGCAGGTGCAGGAGACCTAATGCCAATGCCAGGAAGTCACAGCCTCGGGAGGGCCCGCGTCCTGTGAGAAGAAGTCACACGCCAGTGCAGTAGGAGCGCGACGGCCAGGTGGTATGGACAGGAACTGCGATGTGCAGGTGTCAACGGCAGGCTCCATAGTGGTTTCCATCGAGAGGACTGTCGGTTTCCCAGCAGCCCCTTCTCGTTTCATGTTTCTTCGATCTCATTTCATGTTTCAGTTATACTTAGGGCTTTGAGAAGGACATAGAATAGCAACAGAAGATTCTAAGGCATTCTGAGCAGTTTCTCCTGTACTATCACATATGCCCCAAATACACAGACCACTTCTAATTTTTTTCTTAAAGGCCATTTTGGTAATTTTAAATCCTGAAATACAGTTATTGGAGGGGTATTAAGCTCCAGCTTATGCTAAAGTAATGGTTTGTTAGCTAAGATTTGTAAAAGATTTTTCTTTGTTTAATATTAGCAGGTGGACAGTGGACAAAACAGGCAGGTTTCAGGCAGGCACAAACAACTTCGCATCCTGTTGATTCAACAGAAAATACCGAAGTAAATGTCGGTGCTAAGAATAGATTCCTTCAGGTATTCAGTTTTGTCATACCAGGGGTGGAGTCCTTGCGCAGGAAGAGTGAGATCCAGTAAACAGGAATTGCGTGCGGGAGAGATTTTCTGGGAGGGAAGAGGAGGCCCATGCTCGAGGAATGTCAATGGAATATTTCACCACTCTGAGTATCTTTTCGGGAATGTTGGGTCTGATAGCGTGCCAAGTGCTCTCTCCTTGCATCACTGCTGGGGATGATTAAGTGATCTTCACTGGCATCGCATGTTGTGATTAAAGATTTGAAAGCTCATTCAGCTGTATTTTCACAGATTAATTCACTGGGGTGTTTAGCCTCAGTGTGTTTTCAGTGCTTTCCACTCTGAGGGTATATATTTTTTCATGTTAGATAGAGATAGTTTTAGTATAATTTAGGATATTTTAGTATAGCCATGTGTTTATATGTACATATACAAGAAGTGGAAATGCTAGGTATTTATTTATTTGAAAAACTTAAAAAAATTACTTTTCATTTACAGTTGACATGCAATATTAAATTAGCTTCGGGTATACAAATAGTGATCAGATATTTATCCAGGTGTTATATTTAAAAAGCACAATCCCTTCCTGGAAATTTAGCAGGGAAACAGCATGTAACCCTCAACTTTCCTTTCTTCTTTAAAGCAGTTGTTTTGTGAAGCTATGTATTACATTCCAGTAACATTACTATTTCTTAAAATATTTTTGAGGATTTTCCTTTTGTGATGCTGGGTGTTCAGTTGCACAGTGACTGCTAAAGTGTTGGAAATATCAGAGAATTCAGGCTTTTCTGTGGCTGGGAAGATGGAGAATGGAAAAGCCATGATGGCATCATGGGAGACTCTTGTAGTTACGGGGGGAGAGGCGAGGTGAGGGAAGGGTTTTGGTGATGATTCTCCAGTACACGAAGAAGCGTACTGCAGAACAGAATCAAGAAGACCAGCATGCTACTTGGCAGACGGGGGTTGGGAGGAGAGAATGTAACATTGGTGATGCCAATTTTATTAAAAAATATGAACAGTCTAGTACTGAATCTAATAAAATTTTGTATGCCTGGAAAAAAGGTTTTATCCTACCAGTAAATTTAAATTTTTCAAAAATTAATTTAAGCAGTCTTGCCTGGTGTAGCTTGGTAGATGGAGCACAATCCTGTGAACCAAAGTGTCGGCTGGTTTGATTCCCAGTCAGGGACCATGCCTGGGTTGCAGGCCAGGTCCCCAGTAAGGGTGTATGAGAGGCAACCAACCACACATTGATGTTTCTCTCCCTCTCTTTTTCCCTCCCTTCCCCTCTCCCTAAATATAAACAAACAAAATTTTAAAAAAATATTAATTTAAGGAAGTGAAATCATTTTATACATATAGTTCTTGCCTTTTAAAAAAAAAATATTTCTGTGAGATGATCCCGAGGCCAGCCTCATCCTTCTCATGGGACGCACAGAGTTCCCTCGGTGCATTGTCATGTATCTCCATTGTCCCCTCGGGGTGGACGTCCACAGTGGTTTTGGAGTCCAGAAGCTCTCACAAGTAGTGCTGTGGTGAATGGCATTAAATATGTGTGTGTGGTTTGGGGTGCTTTTTGTGAACAGATACGGAGATTAGGTGGCTGGTGGTGAAATTACCAGTGGTCTGCGTGTGCATGTGTGCCTGTGTGTGTATTTAACGTGTTGACAGATATTGCCAAATGGCTCATTGAAAAACCTGTGCCAATTTATCTTTCCACAGCCAGTGTATAAAACTCCATGCCAGTGATAGGTTTTCATTAAACTTTCACAATTTTGCCAATCTGGGAGGTGAAAAATTGCATTCAGATAATGTTTCTTTCATTCTGAGGAGGGTTGAACATAGTTTCATGTGTTTACTGGCCCATATTGAAGGGAACTTTAAGCAGTTTTACCTCTATAGCTGTAAGAAATGCTTGCTGTTAAGTGGAGACAGCCTGAACAAACGGGGAAGCCTGGCACCTCTGTAGTACAAGTGCTTGTGTCAGTGTGTCCGTGTTGTTGGGGGCGTGTGTGCAGAACAGAAGATGAGGAATTCCCAGTACCTTTGGGGTATGTGTGAGCAAATGTCATTCCATGTTGTGTACATGTAAGATTGTAGGAATGGCAACTTCCTTCTTACTTAAGAGCAAAGAATGTTATCTAGAACAATTGGAAAAAGACTGAAGTTGGATATTTATTTTTCTTTTTTGAAAGTAAAAAAGAGGTATTTAATGCCACTCAGAATGTTAAAAGTCATGGTAATAACCGTATTTTATTTTTCCTTTTTGTTATCAGAATTTAATGGATTTATAGCTTTGACAAAATGAGGGATATTTTTCTCATATATGGTAAATCCAGATTATTTCCTGACAAAACCAGTAAGCAATTTATTTGCAGTATTTGAAAATAAATTACAGGATGGAGAAATTCCACTGGTACGTTGGCAAGTGGATAGGACCAGATGATCAAATATTTCACTTCTGTGTCTGCTCTTCATGAGTCAGTTTCACACAACAGCTGCTGCGGAGGAAGGGCTGCTTTGCCAGAAGACTTCATAGTTTCTTTCCTTTCTAAAAAGTTTTTAAAAACAAACATAGAAAATAACGCATTTAGACACAGAAGGGTAAACCAAGCATTTATTGCTACTCAATAAAAAAGATCACTTAAAACACAGAGTTCTAAAAAGAGCCCCTTTTTGTGTTTCAGCATTTTAACTTATAGAGAGCAGTGGTTAATTTTTAAAAAGCCTTCTAGTTTATAAGCAATAACAACTAATATCAAACATTTATTGAACACTTAAAAAAAAGATTTTATTTATTTTCAGAGAGAGGGAAAGGAGGGAGAAAGAAAAGGAGAGAAACATCAGTGTGTGGTTGCCTCTCATGTGCCCCCATCTGGGGGCCTGACCTGCAACCGAGGCATGTGCCCTGACTGGGAATCAAACCAGCGACCTTTCGGTTCACAGGCCAGTGCTCAATCCACTGAGCCTCACCAGGCAGGGCATTGAATACTTTTTGTGTGAAGCATTGCACCTACATTATGTGAGGACATATTATTCCATTTTTGAAAAGAGGCTTTGGAGTGCAGTGACTTGACCTGCCAGGGACGATCCGATGGGAAGTGCTAGAGTGGGTATTGGACTTCAGGGACTCTGGTTCTGGAGGTATACCTGTACTCTGAAGCACCATGAGATGGGATCCGGGTAATCAGGAGGAACGAATAATTTGTGTGATGGGCTTATATTGTTAAAATAAATACCTGTTTGTTTTAAAATGTTGAAAATCATCTTCCTTGAGTACTTTTCAAAGATTAAGAAACTTGTTCTTTCTACAGTTACTGTCCATGTTTTTAAATTTTATTGATAAAAATATTTGTGCTGCTCTTGGTTCAGATTTTAATCTTCCCTTATTTGAGTCTCAAAGATTATGTGAGAACTCTGAGAGTAAACAGAAATCCATGAAAGTGAGAGACACATAAAAGTGTGTTTGGAGTGCTGCTTTTCTCCATCTCACAGCACACTCATAGAAATATATTTTCCCAGCACAAAATAGTCCACTGGGCCCATACTAATTGATTAATAAAAGGAGGATTTGTAAAAATCATATGATGTAGTAGTTCATCTTGACTGAGACCTTGGATTAAATTTTCACATCTGCAGGGATATTAATATGATGCTGTAGATAAGAGCTTTTTCAAATGTTACACGGTTACTTTACAGTTGATATTTGATGGGGAGTGAGATGTATGGAATAAGTGTTTCTGGAGTTTTTTTTTTTTTTTAAGATGGGCAGGGTGCTTCTTGGGGGAAGTGTTTTCTCTGACTCTGAACAAATGCCTCTTTTTGACAGACCATGCTGTTGCCATGGAGACCTTAGGTTCTATAAATGTAGGCTCCAGTGATAGTCAAGAATATGGCATTGGGTTGTGTGTGGGGGGTGCGGTGCTGTGAGAGCAAAGTGAAATCTCGGTGTGTATAGTCAGTGTGCTCACCGAAGTTCACTCACAGCAGCCAGACGCCATTTGTCTTTTTGCCATCTCGTTTTTACATATTCTTTTCCCCAGTGTGTGTGTGTGTCTGACAAACAGTGGGGCGGAATAGAGAAAGACCCCGTTTTCCTCCTCTAATCTCATGCTCCTTTCTCTTTCCCAGAACCAGCCACTGCTGAGAATTTGGTGGATGTCCTTGCAGTCTGTCTTGTTCTTCTGTATGTGTCTTCATAAACCAGTATTGTGTTTTTAAAGTTCATCTAAATACTGCAGTGTTTCTTGTGTCATTCTGCAACTTGCCTTTTTCTCAGCCATGTTTTTCTGAGGTCTCTTCTTGTTGATGTATATTGGGTTTGTTTATTTTAGGTATATGGGCATTCCATTGTACCACAGTTAATTTAGTTCCTTAGTAATGGATGCTTAGAATGTTCTCTTGTTGTATTGCTGTGTAACCCCTCAATTTCTTTATTTTTCCTCCCCATGTCATTGAGTATAGGAACTCAAATACTTGCTTTATTTAATTTTGGTTTGGCTAAAGCTCAGTCATAAGCTATCTTCCCTTTGTTCTCCTATTTTTTCCAATAGTCTCAGTTCATTTTATTAATTAAAAAGTATTTTAGGTGTCCCTTAGTCATTCAGTCTCTCCAAACATTCAACCTAGTACAGTTGAACTGTATTACCCAGGTACCTGTCACCCGGCCAGGTTCCAGGATGTCTAGATTATCTTTTTAAGTTATACAGTTATCAGAAGATTATAAGTAACAACATTGCTATTGCAAGAAACTGCTTTTATCACATCTTGGTTCGTTTAAGATTTATAGAGAAAGAAAAACTATAACCTCTCAAATACTTTCGATCATGTTTCACGGATGGTTTTACGTATTAAACAACTTGCCGTCTCATTTTTTATTCCCTTATCACAGTATACTATTCAGAAAGTGCTGCCGAGGACTCAGTGTTTGCCTAGTGTTTACAATCGTCAAATACAGGCTGTATACTGATCAGTGCTGTGTGATGGAAATACAATGCAAGCCACACGTGTAATTTTAAGTTTTCTAGTAGTCACTTTAAAAAAATGTAAAATGAAACAGTGCAAGAAGTTTCATATCAGAAATTGTTATATTGCTTACTGAATTGGAGAATTTAGAGAATCACTTATTTGATGTTGAAAAACAGCTTTTCCATCACACTGACATTTAATGGTGTTTATAAAGATAGATTTTATTGAATCTAGGGCTAGGTGCACCCTGGCTGGTATAGCTCAGTGGATTGAACGCTGGCCTGTGAACCAAAGGGTCTGGTTTGATTCCCAGTCTGGGCACATACCTGGGTTGTGGGCCAGGTCCTTGGTAGGGGGCTTGTGAGAGCCAACCACACATTGATATTTCTCTCCCTCTCTTTCTCCTTCCTTTCCTTTCTCTCTAAATAAATAAAAAAGAATAAAAAAATAGGTGTTGAAAATTGTTAATGCTAGTTCCTTATACAGGGTGTGGCACAAATAATGCCCCCAGTTTATTACAAGATCTTTTATTACAAAATCATAAGCATGTAACTCTGTAACATAACAATGTCACACTCAAGCACACCACATGCCATTTTAGGTGAAATGTTCAAATTAAAACTATAAAGTATTACACCCGTATTTTTATCCTACCAACCACACTCACGAGGGCCTTACTTCTGCCAGACTTGTATTTATTTCCAGGACAGTTTTTATTTTGAATTAGGAAGTGTTGTGAACTCTTAATAAAGAGAAAAAAAATCAAAGAATCAGACGATTTACTAATTTTGGATGTTATGTGTAATGTTTCCAGTTATTTTTCCTGTTGTACTTCCATTTTTGCCTCTGAATACTTCGAATCATCTGTAATGCATACGGTGGTTCATATTTAACAACTACCTATCGAATGCTTACTCTTCTCATTGAAAATGGAATTTTACTGTGATTCTTTTCATGGCTTTCTTGTAAAGCACTCTTAGGTTTGTTTGTACCAGGCACTGGGGACTGGAGGGAGTCAGGGTTTCACATTGTGTTTTCTCAGTAGTAGAATGTGCATCTTTCTGTTTATTGTTTGCATTTTCATGGGACTTTCACCAGTCAATCCAGAAGGCACAAAAGTAAGCCTAATTCTTAAGAACAGTTAGTTTTCTGTTATTATGGCAATTCTCTCTATTGTCTATTTTGTGAAATGTTGACATTTTATAAAATGTTTGTTACTATGTTTCTTGAAAAGATGGTGTTGTGGTCAACTTATTTTTTGGATCCAAATTAAACTTGGATTAAACAAATTTATTTACTGTAGCATTTTTGGAGATCTTAATTTTCAAATCTGCATCATGCCTGAAATATCAATCCACTGAATAAGAAGTAAAATTGGCTCTTAAACTGTATTGTGGGCACTTTAAAAATAGCAAATTTAGTTAAAATTTCTGTTTTAGTTTTTCTTTTTCATCCTCCTGTTCTTTATTTATACCTCCTTCTCCTTTTTAAAAAAATAACAGACTATTTTATATAAGTGATGAAAAAGAACTAGAGAATTATCCTGAGTTTTATTTTCCTAAATAGATACTTTCTATATGTACTGGTAATAGGAGTACTCAAAAATTGCTTTTAAGTATTAAGTATTATATTGCTTAATTTTGTGTAAGTACTTCATAAAGTTACTTAGGATTGGATAGGTTTGCTCCTTGTTTTAGACTAATCATCTGAAGTTCATAGGAGACAGGCTGTTATTACAAACAGATGTGACTTAGAACATCATTTTAAAGCTTTATAAAATGTTGTGGCATTAACACTATTCTAAAAAATGGCTGGGCACAGGTAAAATTTGGATTTAGAAAATTGTCCCTGTAATCTTAGCTCGTTTACTTAGAATTCTTTTTTTCTTTGCCATGGAATTTGCAAATCCTAGGAGAAGGCTCATCACGTAGTATTAGTGTATATTGTTGTTAGTTACATTGTCACTGTTATTAACTATATTAATGTATCTTGTTTTTCTGTGTGTGTGGTATTTATATTCTATTAAGTCACCGAGTGCACTGAATTAGCACATAATGAGCCATTTCTCCTAGGGGATATAGAAGGTTAGGTTCCAGCAAGCCTCTGGTCACAACCGTTTTGTCAAGTGATCGAAATGTAACCTCACTTCCTGTGTGTTCCTGTGTGATATACAGGGGTGGGCAAGAGTAGGTTTACAGGTGGGAGTACATGAAACACAGAGTTGATTCTTGTGTTGTTGCGTTAATTATTGCATTATTTACCTGTGCCACTGAAAACCTCTTTGCCCACCCCACGTGTTGTTGCGTTGTTGACCTTGACCCATGGACAGCAGCCCTGTCACCCACGCTGGAATGCAGTTCATCCAACGAGTGCCTTTTTCCAGGGGGTGCAGCACAGCCCTTCTGTGTGTAGGAACTTAGCCAGTACTTCAGCATTGTGCCCGGGGGGCCAGTGTAAACACAAAATCACCAAGAAAAAGTATAAAAATTCAAAAAATGTGACACAAAATACACCTCAAAAAGACCTGGTTTACAGTAGGAGAGCTGAAACAAGAAGGCAGGCAGTGTCCTCACTCCCCCTTGGTGGGACCTTGCCTGCAGAATGACTCACATTTTTCACCCCTCTGTGCATATCCCTGAATGACCTTGCAAGCGCCTTGAGTACTGAACTTTGGGGTTATAGACACATTTTAGCAAGTAAGTGAATTCACAGATATGGAACCATGCATGATGAAGATCCGACTGTATATGGATTGTTTGGAATAAGGTGTTGACAACCCAGAAGCTCAGGTTTCGGGTAACTCAGGCTCCTGTTCAGTTGATGACTATCCTTTTCCTTTGCCCTTGGTGCTGCTGCCCTCCCGTGCGAGGCGTGCGCAGGGTGCTGCTGATGCACTGAGCAAGAAATACATACAGGATGTGATCCAGGAATGAAGTCTGAGTAGTGAGTAGAACTTGGGGCCTTGGCCACAGAAATTTTGCCCCCAATTTTGCCCCAAACTCTTGGATAAATCAGAGGTCTCTATTGTGCTTTTTGATTCCCCGTGCTTTGGGGCCATAGAGTGCTTTATGCTGGAGACCGCACATACTGGGTTCAAAGGCAGACCACAGCAGAGCCACAGGAGTATGTAACATACAGATTGCACTTTTTGATTTTTCAAAGAGTGTATTTATTTGTTTTTAGAGAGAGGGAAAGGGAGGGAGAAAGAGAGGGAGAGAAACATTGATGTGAGAGAGAGACGTCGCGATTGGTCGCCTCTCGTACTCATCCCGTCAAACCTGCAACCCGGGCCTGTGACCTGACCAGGAATAGGCCTGTTGAGCTTTTGCATTTGCAGGACGATGCCCGTGCAACTGAGCCGCACTGGCCAGGGCTTCAGATGGCACTTTTTGAATGCACTTTCAGTTCCACCGTCCTGTGGAAAGGCTCCCCCCACGCCACCTACCCCGCCCCCGAGTGGGCTCCCAGATGCTCACAGCTGCAGTCAGAGATAGTGACTTATCTCAGATGTCTAGTGCAGTGGGTGCTAGTCATCTGAATTGCTATGATATTGAAAATATGACTTAAATGCAGTTAAATGATCGATTTTGAGCAGAGCTTGTTAATTGATTTTTAAGGAGGGCTTTAAAAAAGTTTTCCAAATTGATTATGTGGGAACTTAGTTTTTTAGAATATTAAAAAACATTTACAAAGCACCGATTTTGCATACGGTCCTGTGGCTAGCCTAAGGAGAATGAATCTGAATGAGTAAGACCTGCTCCCCAGTCTTAGGAGCTCACGGTCTGACACAGGATGAAAAATATTAAAAACAAAGAAATAAAAAGCAAAAGTACTGTGGGTTTTTGGAAACAAATTATTCTGACCAGCTAATAAGGTGCTTGGGGAAGGGGTGGTGAGAGGTCGGTAAAGGCCAGTATCATTTATCTCTTTGTGGGGTTGTGTGTACGTGGTGTGTGTCTGTCTCTGTGTAAAGTTATGGTGTCATCAAAGGTTTTTGAGTTTTTCATTTCAGAAAAACAACAGTTGTGTGAAATTGATAGGGCAGGAAAAGATCGATGGGAGGCAGACAAATTATTGCCTTTAAATGTATGAAAGCCTTGGGGCAGATGCTCCATGGTGCAGTGGAAAGGCCGTATTGAAGAGCGAGAACGAGTAGGGTCTGGATCACGGATGTGGTTAGGAAGAAAGGAGAAGTAGGAGGTTTAGTTTTCAGCCCATGGAAGTGAGGAGTGTCCCTTGTCTCTAGAGGGTCTGTGAGTCACTCCCACGCTTGAACCCAAATTCAGAGATCCAGAGGCAGCGAGCCCCTGGCCTGGACCTGTGGGGTTTTTGGCATCCTTACATTTTTTAGCTGTGACACGTTTGTTTTAGATAGATCTATCCACATGCAAATGTTTTTTTTTTCTCTAAATAAAAAATTAAAATTTTTATTTCAGAGTAATTTTAGAATACAAGAGTTGCAGGGATAGTGTAGAGTCCTTGTCTGTCTCTCACTGGGTTTCTCCTGGGTTTCGACTTTGGATTTCACCGTGATTCACTTGTGAAAACGAAGAAACCAGCACTACTACCTTACTGTCAGGCGGACTGCCGACTTTATTTGTATTCTGCTGGTTTTTCCACAGCTACAGCTGTCCGCCCCAGAACGCCGTCCAGGCCGTCAGACTGCATCGCCATCCTGTCTCCTTGGTCTCTTCTGACCTGTGTTTCTCAGTCTTTCCTTGTTTTTTTATGACTTTGATAGTCTTGGGGGCTAATGATTAGTTATTTTGTAGGACGTTCCCCAGTTGGGGTTTTGTGTTTTTTTCACTCACTGTGAGGCTGTGGATGTGCGTTCCTGGGAGGAAGCCCATGAAGTGCTGTTTCCGGCAGCTAGTATCAAGGATACGTGCTGTCAGTGTGCTTCGTCACGATGCCGTGTTTGCCAGGTTTCTCTGCTGTGAAGCCAGCCCCCCACCCTCCCCTTCCATCCTCCATTCTCGGGAAGCACATCTTTAAATCCAGTCCACACTCAAGGGATGGGATGGGGGATTGAAGCCTCATCTTCTATATAAATTATTTGGCATTGTTCTCTAAGGAAGATGACCTGTTCTTCCCCATTTATTTATTCAGTCAAGTATTACTGAAAGTTTCAGGTTTATCTTGTGCATTTTTCCACCCCATTTCTAGAACTAGCATTTCTCTAAGCACCCTGGTTTCTTTTATTGGAAAATGAGATGAGAAACCAAGATCTGGGTTGTTCCACGTACGTGCCTGTTGCTACAGGGTTATTGCCTCTGGCAGGCCCTCTTCCTGAATGGAGCTAGGATATGCATGCATACATACACACACACGGGTAGTTTCGTGTTGTAGCAAGGGATTTATTAATAAGAGAAAGTTAGGGAAACTGAGAAATTCCCTTATGGACTCATAAGTGTTTTATAGCTTAAACGTGTTCTTGGCTCAGATTGTCTTTATTTGAGCTTTCTAGTTTTAGGTTTTGCTGTCATCTGGTTGGTTAGTGAATATTTAGATGCTTGCTCTGTACCACTCTGAATCTTCATACTTTTACAATGGTGAATTACTATATCCTTTCAATTACCCTCCTTTACCAATTACATTGATAGCCTTTATCAGCATTAAAATCACCTGGTGCAGTGGACAGGCGTTGACTTAAATGAGAAGTTTAGAACTAGATTGGCTAGAATAGATGAGAATTTTAGAACTAGAGATCATCTGGTTGAGTGTTTTTTTTTTATTGTACATTGAAAACATCTGGACAGATTTACAAACTACTCAGGCTGGAGTCTCACCCCCAGAGATTCTGATGTAATTGACTTGGACTATGGCCTGGACACTGGACTTTTCAAAAAGTTTCCCCAGCTTATAGTAAAGTGCAGTCGAATTTGAAAGCTACTGTTACAGCTCCTCATTCTGTGGATAACATAAAAGTAAGATGTAAACTTACCAAGTAATTTCTATTTTGAGGATCCAAAATTATTAATACAATTGATGCATTTAGCATGACTCTTAAAGTAGTAGACTCTTACAGGAATATTGGCAGCATTAATAACTTAGAGCATAACTAAAGATGAAAGTCTCTTCTTTCAACTGAACTGTCAGTTCCTTTCTAAGGTGACAGCGTTGAGTATCAGCACACGAGTGGCTAGATTTCCCCCCCGCCCTGGGGTTTGTAGCATTTCCTTTTCTGCCTTCCTTGCCTCCCCTCCCTTTAAAAAAAACATTCCCTGAAATGGATCTTTGCTGTTTCTTGGAGAGAATGTCCACTGTATGGAAGTTATTTATAGGATTCTTATAGGCTGTTAAAGGAAGGCTGCTATGCAAATTTGTGAGTGGTGGATTTCTAAAATAAAACTGTGAGTTAGCTAATCTCACGTTAGGAGGAAGCACACAAATCTCAGTGCTTGGAATGGTATACAGTAGATGCTCAGCTCGCATTTGAGTGGATGAGTTAAAGGACTGTGTTTTAATTTTTAAACACGTTTCTCCCTCTCAGTGCATGACTACTGTAGCCAGCAAGGATCTTTGCCTTGATTAGCAGACTGGTTAGATAAGGGACCTGGCCTTCTCTTGGTTAATTTCTTTAGGTTCTAGTTTGCTTGTGAAATGGAGACTCGGATAGATGCTTCTTAAGGACTTTTCTAGCTCTAGTATTTTATGATTTTTATAACCAGAATTATGACAGTATAATTTTAAGCAAATGACACTTTATCTCCTAGACGTCCAGAGGAGAGAGTGTTCTTAGCAGACTAATTAGGAGGTGGTTTATCTGGAATTAGAACTAGACAAGCCAGTGAGATTCAAAATGGCAGGGGAATTTACCAGGGAGATAGGATTTGGGAAGGACAGTGATAGAGTTTCATTCTCTGCTAACACAATTCTTGAATACTCCTAAGAAGTGCAGGAGGCAAATTATATTATTACTCAACTACTATTTTCTTACGTGTGTTTGTATCTTTTGAAATCCTTTCATTCAGAAACTTGTCTTTGTACTTTGAAGAACACATACTCCTAGTATCATTGAACTCAGATTACGATCCTGTTCTTACGTAATCTCTCGTTCCACTCATTTTACCTTTTTTTCCCCCTATATTTTTAAGTCAGATTGCCTTAGAGACTGGTGACTGCATTTAGCACTTAGAAGATCAAGTGGTTGGTGATAGATGTTTGGCTATGTTAATGTGCTTGAAGATTAGTACAGTGAACTGTTTCTGGAGATAGGTAGGATGCTCAGTAAGTGACTGAGTAAGGAGATTTTAGAATTTAGAAACACTACCTTTAACCATTTCTAGAAAATTCTTGGGACCAAAGAACCAGAAGGGATCAGTGACCTGCTCAGAACCTCAGGATTTGATCCTAGATCTTAGATTCCTTTCCCTGTCACTACACGTCTGGTCAGAATTCTACACAGGACTGAGTGAGTGGGTGAATGAAGATGTACTGTTTTTACAGTAATTGGCACGAGGATAATGTGTGTGCTGTAGGTACAAGTCTGTTTGCCTAGAAGCCAGTCATTTGTGTAACCTATTAGCAATATGTAGTACTTTAGCTTTTAGTAGTTTTTGTATTATTTGAAGCAATAATTTTTAGGGGTGAAACATTGAGTATTATAAAAAAGTGATATTTGGAATTCAGAAAATCCTGTAACTTCAATGACATAAGCCACAGCAATTAACATGGGGCAACATGTAGCTGGTGTGGCTACTACAGTGGTTCTCAAAGTGGGAAGAGGGGACAATCTTACACTGTGGCGGGGAGACAGATTTTAAAGTTCTCCGAATGTGTAGATGGGTGGGAAAAACCAGTACGGAATTCCAGCTGAGCAGTATTAATTTTTCATTTTAATAGTCTCTGGCACATTTAAAAAAAAATTTCCTCTTCCTTGTTTTGACAAGATCTAAGAGGATTAGAAAGTGGAATGTTTAGGCATTTCTTCTTCCCTTTGGTCTTGAACAAAGGTGGGAATGTTCAGTAATGTAATTTTGTCTTGAGAAGAAGCATAATTAATGGAAAGGGGATAATGGGCGTCTTTGTGAGAAAAGTTTCCATGTCGTCAAACATATGTGATGCGATCTGCTTCTTTAGTAGGGCCATTACTGAGCTTTTTTTTTTTTTTTTTAATGTTCTTCGCCTGAATTGACTCTGTTTAGAGCAGGAGAAACTCCTAATTAGTGTAGGTGATGTTGCAGAAGATGTGACAATTCTCAAGTGTCTTTTCTTTGTCAAGGAATAACACAACAAACGCTCTTGTCTCTGGGCAGATCTTTGCCATTTAATTAGTAAATGCATCCTTACGCTTCAAGGCGAGTTCAGTTTTAAAAAGAGCAACATGACTGATTTGAAAAGCTCTGTGCTTTCCTTGTCACGTATATTGTTGCAAAAGTGTCGACAAGCTAAATAATTACTTTGAAAATGGTTACTTTTTATAGGCTTGTTCTGAAACTTGAGAAAAAGTATCATTTAATTAATATATGAAGATTGATCGCATTTGCAATGACATTGAATGGATCTTAAGAGTATTATGCTAAGTAAAATAAGTGGAGAAGGATAAAAACCCAGTCATTTCACTCATATGGGGAATATAAAACAAAAATAACAAACTATCAAAAGAAACAAAAGCAAAATGTTAGATACAGACAATGGAACGGCGGTTACCAGAGGGGATGGGAACTGAGCGGGAGGACTGGCTGTGTGCAGGGCTCAGGCACGTGGTGATGGAAGAAACTAGATTGGGTGGGGAGCTCTCAAAAGAGTGCACAGATGCCACGTTATAATGCGCACCTGAAGTTTATATAATGTTATGAACCACTGTTACCTTAATAAATTTAATTTAGAAAATTCTTTAGGCAATTGAAATTTATATCAAGTTGAATTATTTCTTATTTATAATTTCTCCTTTCCAGCGCTCCTCAACTCTCCTTACTATTCTAATGTAAAATGAAGCCATCATTCAGATTCTGTTAGTGGGTTCAATAATATCAAACTCATACAGTCCGTCTTTTTAAATTGTGTTGCAGAGCACTATAGAAACGCAGGAGGAGGCAGAGTCGTTGCGCTTGCTTAGGTCGTTACTGCTCCCTTTGGGTAAAGTTAGTGAAGTTCTGAGTCCGGCCAAAGTGGTGATCGTGTTTATTGTAAATATAAATTGTAGTTATTAATGATAAAGGGTAGATAACACAGGCAGAAAGTATTATAAGCTTGGAATTCGGGCTTCCGTAGAATGGAAAACAATAAATGTACACTGGCAAGAGACACCAGATGTCCTTGACCAGCCAGGTTGGGTAGATGAGTGGTTTAAAGAGCTGATGCCATGTAATGTGCTGGGGGCGTGTGTGCGTTTGACCGAAAGCATAAGATCTGTTTTTCCAGCCAGGATCCTGAGTTAGCAGAAGTTGGGAGGTGAGGATGAAAATTTATTCTGGGTATTTTATTCTGGAAACATTTAATTTATCACAGTAGGTTAAGAATGCTAGATTATTGCTTTCATTTATAAACTGTGTGATCTTGGACAAGTTACTTAACCTGTCTGAACTTCGTCATTTATAAAATAGGGGATAATAAGTAACCTAACTCATAAAACTATTTTGAGAATTGAAAATGATCCTTTTCAATCAGGTGGCTTTTAGGAGTTTGAAATACTGAATCTAATAATTGCATTTAGACTGTGGTTACATTTTAGGTTAGAATCTTGGGAAGCGTTGGGAAGGAGAAATTAAAACAAAAAAATAAGTCAACTTGAAGCCCTGGCTGGCATAGCTCAGTGGATTGAGTGCGGGCTGCGAACCAAAGCGTTGCAGGTTCGATTCCCAGTCAGGGCACATGCCTGGGTTGCAGGTCATGTCCCCCAGCAACCACACATTGATGTTTCTCTCTCTCTCTCTTTCTCCCTCCCTTCCCTCTCTAAAAATAAATAAATAAAAAATCTTTAAAAAAATAAATCAACTTGATACAAACTTTTGATGGGTAAAAACAGGATAGGGTAGAATAGTGTCTTGTATTTGGTAGTTTTCAAATATGTTTGTTTTAAAAATTAATGGTACTCCTATTTCTCATTTACTTGTAAGGGCAAAACTATGAAATTATTACCCTGTTTTATAAATGAGACTTGGAGAGGTTTGTTCATTTGCTTCTTGGTAGGAAAGTGGATATTGAAATCCAAGCTTTTAAAGTCCAAGTTAGGCCACTACTACTCAATATGCTATGTATCCGTTTGCTTAAAAGGACTAACAAATACTTATGTACATTTATTACGGAAAACCAAGTGGGAGCTTGCTGTAATCAACCATTGAGATGTCTTCTGTTAACATTTTCAGTTTAACTGGTTTGTAACATCCTTGGTTAGTTATGTTACCATAGAAGAGTTATAAAGCTAACTTGCTATAAACACAAGTCATGATTTTTGTACCCTACCTGGAATATCAAAAATCTGGTATCACTGTGCATCTAACTCCCTAAGATTAGCAAATACAGTGGTAATTAGGTGCTTTTGACAAGGAACGCATTTGCAGATGGTAGGAAGCCAGTGGTTCCTTCAAGAGTTCCCTTACTTCTGTGCTTCCCAAACTCATGTACTTACACGAATTACTTGGGGGAGAGGGGTGGGAGGCAGAGATTCTGCTTATAGTATATACACATTCCTAGGTCTCTAGAACTAAAGATTTAGTACAGGAATATGTATTATTTAAAAAGCTCACCCTGTGACCTGATGCTTAGTTAATTTACAACCATCACCTCACTTGTGGTGCATTGGCTGTTCATTCTGTTTGGCTGGTTGAGATTCTTGGATTGCCCATTGAAGGTGAGGAAGAGATCATGTTCTATTGTACCTTCTTCACAAGGAACTTCATGATCTATAAATGTCAGTAAACATAAGCAGACTCCATTAACCAGGAGGTTAGGGCTGCAGCGCTGCCCTTTGTTGCAGGGATCTCTCTCGGAGGGTCGTGGTTGATCCCTAGTGAAACTGTGATGTAACAGCGGTAACAATGCTGGTCTGGAGGGGAGACCAGATCAGTGGCGGTTAGAAAAAAAAGATCAATCAACAGGATTGTTACAGTGTCTGGGAAAAGATGGGAGGCTTACTGTTGTCATTCATTATTGCTGATACTCCTGAATTATGTTTTTATTATATCTTTACTTTCCAGTGTGGGAATTTTAAGCCTGTGACCCTTTAAAGTGCTTTCTAGGGTTTCAGAGTCATGCCTTTGACTTAACTTGACTAGACTGTTCACCAGAGATGAATGAGTGGCTTTTTTTTTTTAGAAGAACAGGTTTTACAAGATTTCAAGTTTTATTGCACTTGGTATCTGTAATCTGTTGTGAAAAGGAATTCTTCACCAAGTCTCTTCTCTAGGATGAAGGGAAAACTTGAGAGATAACAACTTTAATTTCTGTATTGCAGTGGCTTTCTTTGCCCATCACAGTGAACTGGGGTTGGGGTGCAGAACAAGGCAGGTGGCAGTGATGGCAAAGCATAATCCATGGTGGTGTTAGCAAACACTGCCTGTGGCTGCACCATTACAAAACGTGGGTTTCCCCAATTGGTGATTCTCCCAACTTGTTTATCCCGCATTTGAGTTATACTGAAAATTGATAGTATTTTCTTTTTAAAGGAGGTAAATATGAGCTACAAGGTTTTGGTGGTAATTTTTATTCTTAAGCATGTCTGGATTGCATTTTTGTCACAAAAGTGAGAATGGGAAAGTTTCTGCCTATTCTCCTAACCCAACAATCAGTTCTTTTATCTTTTCATTGTTTTTTTTTTAAAATCTGGAAAACATGGTTACTTAGGGGTAAATGGGGATACAAAAATAAACTGTTTGAACAAAAAGCAAAGAAAGGCATGTCACTTGTCCTTTGGTTCTCTTTCTGTGTGCTGCTGGGTCTAGAAGGTCTCTAAGCTCCTGAAGTGAATCTCCAGTCTTCTGGGGTGGTAGCACCTAAACCGTCTTTATTGAAAGTACTTAAAAAGACTGTCAGAGGCCATTCACCAATTTTCTGCCTAAATCTCTCTACTTTGAAGCAGTCGACCCCTGTTATTTGCATGGTGCCTTGGTGCACATTTTGTGGAAATGCTCTCTTTGTGGGGAGGGAGGAGTATGTGGTCACCAACAGCAATCCTTCGTGGTTGGAAAAAAAGAAAAAGAAAGTAGAGCTTGCTACTTATTCAGGAAAGCATCCAAAGTATCTTAAAAAGCAAACATAAGTCTTTTCAATCCACTCATTTTGTACAATTTAATTCTGTCTTATCAAGAAGGATGCAATTTTACCAGTCAAATTTGCTAAATTGGACCTGGGAACTTGAAAGAACCAGAAATTGTCATTGGCTACCTTGCTGGAATCCCTTACTCAAGTTTCAGTCTTACTTGGCATTAGGGAGTCTGGCTAATTCTTTTTTCCCTCTTACATTTGAAACATTAACAAGAGCTCTATAGTAGCCAGTGTGTGAGTGCTTTGTATACCTTGTCTTATTTGATCTTCTCAGCAGCACCGTAAGGTGTAGGTATAATCCTCAGTTAAGCTTAGACATGCTAGCTAATTCTCCCAGTGCCTCACAGCAATAAATAGCAAAGTCAGAATTGCAACTGAGTTCTGTTGCCAAAATACTTCTGTTGATGGTTGCCTTGTCTGCCTCTGTTGTTTGCACTGACTGTATGCTGTGTCTCCCACCTTTGTCCTTCTCGATCCTGCGGCCGCTTACGTTTTGCATCTACTTCCCTTTTATAAGCAATAATGTATGAATTCAGATTGCACTGTATGGCAAAAATGGCCTGGCATTATTATTATTCCTGGGAAAAATGTGTTGCTCAAATCTGTGTGGACAAAATTAGTACCTTTCCTTTGTTTTTTGGACTCGTGATGGGGTCAGACTATGGGTATTTTCGAGGAAACTTAGCATAGTGGTTCTTGTCCAAGAGGTGAGTTAAAAAGTAGTTCAGAATCAAGACTGACCGTTGAAGAATTGTCTGCATCTATTATGGCAAAGTACATTTGACACACTATGTTTTCTAGTCTTCAGAATTTCAGCTGTTATTTAAAAGGGTGTGGACGTTGTTGAGGCCATGGTAGACTCACCCACTGATGAACCCATCCATTGCTTTAGGTGGTTTGTTTTGTTAGGTATTTTGTTAGGATTCACATAATTTTGTCCTTTTAAACGGTTGGCGTAACATAAAAATTCTACAACTTGAGCTCTTCCTTCGAAGTGTGGAGATCATTTTAAGGGGCGGTGTGGCAGCACCCCCTTTGCCGGTGGGAGCAGATGCGCCCTTTTCTCAGGAGGGGCACACACTGTTGTCCTCTGACTGTCCGGTGAATGCTCCTGTGGGGAAATGTGAGGCCACTGTCACACAGGTGTTATTGATGTCCCTCTAACCAAGCTTTTATTAATCTAAAAGGAAGGAGAATTCATTTTAACCCCAGGACTTACATATGAAATGTGGCATTGTATTCATATTAATTGGACATTTAGTGTTCTCAGTTTAACAGGACTTTTCTCACCAGGAAACTGTGTGTGTTTCACGTGGTGTTCAAGTTCGTGGCTGTGCAGAGACTTCGAACAAGTCTCGTTATGTCACGTGACCACAGATGCACACGTGTCTCTGTGTCCCTGTTTGTCAGTGTCACTTATTTTACGAAATGCATCTTTTACCTGTTGATACTTCTTTTCTCTTATAACTGGTAGTCGTCCTTCTATATAAAATGTTAGCAATAGCTAATATCTAGGCAAGTTTAATCCTCTCCAGAACCCACTGGGGAACATACATTTATCCTCATTTTCAAGAAGAGGGAAGGTGAGGAAATCGCCTGAGGTCACATATCCAGTAAATGGTAGGGCTGAGCCTCCAGCCCACCTCCATTCATAACTGTAGAATATCCTTAGTAGTGTTGGGTCTGTGGCTGGAAGGTGTTGTTTTCTTTATTTTGGGAGCACACTTGTAAAGAAAGGCTACTTCAAAGTTGATTGCATTGCAGCCTGTAGAGCTTAGACTAGACTCAGATGTAGATCCCAGATATGATCATGTAATTACTTCTTCTGTACGGAACAAGCTGTGTGGATGAACATCTGGTACTTGGTGTTTGAAAGTAACGACTCCAAAAGGAAGTGGACTTGATTTAAGGGAATTTGTAATGCCCGCTCTATATAATTAGTCCTGTAAATTATCTTTTTTATTTTCTCTTCCGCAGTGAAACTTTTTGAACAAGGCAGGAATTCATACTCACTAGAGTTTACTTATCCATATTGAGGTTTGAATGGTAAAAAAAAATACTGCAAGGATTTCTTTTATCATTTGTCTTATGCTGTATTTCTAGTCCTCTGCTAATAACTTGTGATCACATATTTGAAAGCAAGTGGAAATTAAAGTCCTTTAAAGCTATAGGTTTCAAATTCATAGTTGCTTTTGATCAAAGGATACGTGATTACATTGGAGGGAAAACTGAGGCGAGGAATGAAAGAACAGCAACTTGCATGAGGACGTTTCTTTATGTACGTATTTAAAAAACCTTGGATACGATCATAAAACAGTGGATCGCTACGTAGCATTGTGAATATTTTGAGATAGAGGTGTTCATTTTTGTTAGTTGATTACTCAAATGAATTTAAATTTTTTCTTTTAAAATTTTTTAAAATATTCAATTACAGTTATCCCCATTTTCCCTCCATTGCTCTCCCCTGCCCTGTTCTCCCCCACATCAGATGAATTTTTAAAATTCTGTTCATAAAACTGAAAATTTTTAATGAATTTCTTCTGTGATATTGGGTTCAGAAAACAGGTGATTAGAAGAGATCTGAACTGTATTTGGAGGTGTTTTTTTAATAGTTAAATCCTATTTTCAGAAGTTTTCATCATAGGGAATTTGTAGTTCTCCCCAGGTTTTTCTTTCTATAAAAAATGTTCTTTGAATGAAAGAAGTAATTTAGATTATAATGGTAGTTGTGATAGTTTGTTAATCCTAGCCATACGTGATTGCTTATCTTCATACATATTAAATTTGATCCCTGATGTGTTTGGGTCCAGGAAGGTGATACCTTCCAAGAATCTAATAGCTGCTTAATAGAGGCAGGCAAGGCTTGTTTTTTTGAGAGCTATAGCACTACAGATGATCGAACAGGTGTGTTCTAAATTTTATAATCCTTTAAAGCCTGCACTATAAATTCCTGGGGAGTAAATCCTCAGAATATAGCCTGCAAACAACTGGAAACCTTCATTCTGCTCATTTATATGCTGTCTCTAACAAATTTTAAGTGTTTATTAAAAATCTGGGAATCTTTATGTATATTTAAAAAAAAAAACTTTCAACCTCCAGAAAAGCACACTCTTAAATCTGCACACTTACTGTTCAGGTTTATCATGTACGCTAGTGAACCTGGACTGAGAACCTCCGTCAGCCCACCCACGTGTGCACGCTCTGCCTCCCAACTGTCAACGAAGCACCTAAGGGTGTTGCTGGCGTCGTCTCATCTAATCTTCACAGCAACCTTATGGGTTGACCATTGGTTTTTGCACGTTTTCCAATGGAATTGATTCTCAGGGGAAGAAACATTGTCCGCAGTTGGACACTTGCACGTAGCCCAGCTGTGGCTTGCAGCTCAGCCTGCCTGGGGAGCTTGGTGTCTCACCCACTGTGCTGGCTGCGAGGGGCGTGAAAACGAACCTGTCTGTGGTCTCTTCTGTTCTTCCTTGCAGTGCTTTTCTCCCTGCAGGTCACTCAGGGAGTGAAGAAATAGGAGAAATGTCAGCGCGTCGGCAGTGAGCCACACCTGCAATCTTTCTGTCCCCTGCTACCTCCTTATGCCCAACACTTCTCCAAATAGGAAGCATTTCTGAGGACTTAGGCACCATTTGCTGAGGGCTGTGGAAAGTCCTTAATTTTTGTTTTAATTTTTTTATCATGGTATTCCAGAAAAGAATAGTTCATTACTGTATGTTTATCCCTTCTGGAAGGTGGGAGTGCTTAAGTACAGTGAACTCCTCGTGTAACGTCAGCAGCGGGTTCTTGGAACTGCAGGGAAACAGCAGAACAGAACTGGCTTGACCTTAGGCTAAGTGACACAAGCGAGAGTAAGTCCCAGCAGCATCCTGTCAGTGTCACAACAGGATGATATTGACAAAATGACATCGACAAAATGACATCATTCAAGGACCTGCTGTAAGTGGTGGTCATTTATTTCTAGTGAAGGTTTTTTTCCCCTACTAAACTAATTTTGTGTATTATCACTGTACCTGTTTTACAGTGGTGGAAATTTTTTCCTCAAAAAACCCCAATAACATTATGTTTGTTGGTCCTTCATATCATGGGAGTTAATCATGGAGACATTTTTTCATGAGGTGTGAATACTGAGTGTTGAATAAGCACTTTGTTTTGATGGTGAATTAGTTGTAGTTACTTGTGGATGCTTAGTATATTTTTTTGGTGAGGGGTAAAATTAGTTGTTCATGTTGATAGAATAAAGCAAATAAGAAAGGCTGTAGGAGTTCAATAAAAATGTGAGAGAGGCCTTAAATTTTTCAGCTTTTTTGAGGCAAAATTGACATATAAAATTGCAAGATATTAAGAGTGTGCCCTGTGGTGATTGGGTATACATCTGCATTGCGAAAGGATCCGCCTCTGAGTTAATTCACACACCTGTCACTTCACACACTTACCGTCTTTTCTGTTGTTGTTTCGAACATTTAATTCCACTCATGACAACTTCAGATACACAATAAGCTGCTGTCAGCTGCAGGCACCGTGCTGTTGCTCAGAACCTCAGAACTTGGTCACCTCGGAACCAAGAATCAGTGCCTTTCACCAGCCTCTCCCTTCTCACCCGACACCCCAGCCTCTGACCACGACTCTTCCTCTCTCTGTTTCCACGAGTGTGACTTTCTTCTTTTCGTAATATTCCACGTAGAAGGGGTACCATACCAGGCAGTACTTATCCTGCTGCCTCTGGCTCACTTCACTTAGCTCAGTGCCCTCGGGTTCATCATGCTGTTTCAAATGACAAGATGCCCTCCTTTTGAAAGCTAGGCAACATTCCAGTGCGTCAGCACCACACGTGTCCGTGGTCCAATCAGCTGTCCCTGCGACACTTAGGTTGTTTTCACGCATTGGCTGTTGTGAATATTGCCGTGTAAGTCCCTGTTTTTTGCATTCTATATTGCGGAACATAATTTTGTTTTAAATGCAAAACTAAAATATTGATGATGTTCATACTCCTTAAAATCCATAGGTTAACTCTGTCCAGTGGCATTAAATCAATTGAAGAAAATTTGCTGTTAAAAAGTAATATATTTAAATAATTTGGTGACATAAAAATGAGAGTAACCTTTTTGAGTGCATTGGAAAAAATGTATTCACTGACTCAACACCTTTTAATTGAGGTCATCAGAGAGGCTAGACACTGTATGGTTTTAGAAGGTGCCCAGGTGGATGTACTGAAAGGTCAAAGAGGGTCTGAAAAACAAGCAGACATCACAACAGTGGAGATTACGTCAAGTGTCCAGAGGTGTGGAGCAAAAAGTACACAGATAAGATGACCCGAAGTGGGATAGTGGGCTCTGAATGTTGCCAATTGCTTTTACTAATAGTGTAATTAATATTATGTTGGTTTGTATCAAGGTGTATAGTCATTTATAAATTACAAACTATGTTCTAGGTGATATGTTTTGTGTTTCTAAATTGCTGCTAATGAGATGCACTTAATTTTAGCTTTCTGAAAGGTGATTGTTGAAAGGTTAAACAACAAACACCAGGACAGTTGTAAGGTTTCATAAAGTGTGCCTTCAGTTTTAACTTTATTACTTAGGTAAGTATAGCACAGTCACTGTCAGTAATTTTTTCTTTCTCAAGGGGGAGGGAAAGGAGAGTGGGAGAGAATTTGAATGGATACCAAAAAATGAGGATTCATCTGAATGACTGAGAGGGAGGAGTATAAATACCTGTTTGGGATGTGAAAATTCTGCCGTGACATATACATAATCTTGCTCATCGTGGAGTCTGATTTTGTGTGAGGGTTGGGGGAGGGAGCAGTTTTCAAAGTATCTTTGATTTCTTTGCTTTTGGTAATTATTAGATACAAAGTATCTACATGCAGGATTGTTTTGGAAACAAGAGATGAGAACTGTAGAACTTCCAGCACAGTGCGTGGTCTACAGTAGGTGGTGGTTATTGTTCATGAATAAATTACCCTGCGTGTAACATGCAATACAGTACAATGATTCAAATCATGTCTTGAAACAATAGGTGTGAAACCAGCATCTTTGTTTAATGATTTATGTTACTAAGCTGTTGAGACATATCTTTACAAAAATAATAGAGCCCAATATCAAAATAGCAAACTGAATGCCAGACCATAAAAAATAAAGACATCCATTGTATTTTGTGACTGGGTCCAGTTTTCAGATTTTTGTTCATCTTAAGGAAAACAAAGCTCTAAGTCAGTGAAATATTACAAAAACACACTTATGGTACAAAAACAAAACATCCTTCTCTGAAAATCTCTAGTAGTATATACTCCTGCTAAAAAACTTGAATATTGGAATATATTCCACACACTTACAAAATAGAAATCTAACACAAAGAGCCTTTTATGTTTCTTGAAGGAATTTTTTTTCCTGGGGAGTTGAGAGTGGGAAACAGTCTGTGGAGTAGGGTTGTTTCGTATGACAGCAGTTGAGTGAAGCCAGCTGTGAGTAATTATATCTGATATTTGGTTTCCAGCTGTTTTGTTCAACTGTTATTGGCTCTCAAGGTATTTGGATATTAATTAAATGATGACTTATTATAAAAGTCTTATGTAAAGTAAGGCTGCCTCACATAGAACATTTAGAATGGGCCGAGTGGTATGCAGAGTTTTCCTTCTTTCTGGTGCGACTGTTATTTTGAAGTCAGCACAAATGTGGTCCCTCTGGGGGAGCATATGGTCTTTATTGAGTATTGACTTTATTGACTTGTTCCCACAGATACTTCACATACATATTAAAGAATACCAGCAATAAAAATGAACATATAATCAGTTCCTTATGAATGATGCCCTAATAAATGTCCAGGCAATCAGAGGAGGGGAGGCCTGGGGAGAGGGGCCTGAACGGCCTTCCCAGAGGATGCGAGCTGAGCAGTCCACGGGGATGGGTGCGTGTGAGGCAGGAGGAAGCGTGCTGGGAGGCAGAGCAGCCTTGCTGGTGGAGACTGGAGCAGGGAGATGCGGGAGTGGGCTGGGCTGGGGCCTTGGGGGCAGGCCGCAGCCAGCCCTGGGTGCTTGCGAGACCCACAAAAGTTTTTCACTAGCAGAGAGGACAGCCCCCAAACTGGGATTCCTTACTTTGCTGATGTTATGCATCATACCAGAGAAGAAAACCCTGTTCATGCTGTTGAAAATGGAATGATAAAATAGGACAGGAGACTGAACAGGATTTTTGAAAAGTGGATTAAATGTATGAAAAAAAGAGAGAAGAGTTGCTATCAGCAGCAACTACGTGTTGGAGATGGCTCCTAGGGTTCTCACTAGGGCGCTGTGCCGGTGGAAGAAGAGGAGAAGTCTTTTGGGGGGACTTCAGAGTGAAGTTTAGTTCCATTTTAAGTGATGCTTCAAGCAGCTTCAGGTGGAAGCTCATCAGCTGGTGATTGCACTAGTTTGTGAGAAAAGGCATGTGTAACAGTAGGTGGAGAATAGATGTGATTTCTAAGTGAAAGGATCCTTATGAAGGAGAGTGAGGCTCAAGGTCAGACTTGGGCTGCTCACCTGGCA
This sequence comes from Tonatia bakeri, assembly GCA_004024845.1. Lineage (NCBI taxonomy): Eukaryota > Metazoa > Chordata > Mammalia > Chiroptera > Phyllostomidae > Tonatia > Tonatia bakeri. The sequence goes on from PVIA01000051.1 coordinate 598,205, forward strand.
CGCACCCTGCAGAGCCCCGTGCGGAGACCGAGGACCTGGGGAGGGCGTGGTCCGCACTGGCCTCCTTTATTCACATTCCATGCCCCCCTTCCCTGGGGTGCTTTATCTGCTCACTGCTTATTACTGTCAAACAGTTTCTATACTTAGTCCCACTAGAGGTGATATCTACTAGACTTTAGTATCTGCAAGGGCAGGGAATTTTTTTTTTTTTTTTGGTCTGTTTTGTATACTAGTGCATCAGGGCAAAGATCAGATTCCAAAAAGTTATACAGTAACTGGATAGCTGAAAAAATGGACAAAAGGGGTGAACCTATCATTCCTAGAATCTTGGCCAAGAAATTACAGCTGTTGCTATAGAGGATTTTCCAAGGCAGGAAACTTGTTCATTTCTAAGAAGAGAATTGAAAATGATACAGAGAACACAATGTTAATAGTTTAAACATCTGGGTGTGTGTTATTATTAGTTCATGCATAAATCTGTGTGCTCGAATGACTGATTCCAGAAAAGGTGATAAGGAAGAAAAAGTTCTCAGTCTGTCTTTTTTTTTTTTCTGTTCTTTAATTTGTAAACTTTAATTTTTGCTTAGGGTACTAATACTAAAGGCAGCATCAGTTTCTGTTGTGGGGAGAGGTTGTGAAGAGGAGTTTACTGGTCTGTGTGTGCACCGAGTCTTCTCCCCGCAGGTTAATTAGTTTCCTTGGGCCACACCTGAGCACTTGTTGGAGTCCTCGCCGCCACAGCAAAGGGGGGGGGGGGTGTTGCACAGGGCACGTGGACCACGTCAACGACGTCTGGTTTTCTCGTTCATGAGTAAAAGGATGCCTGGGTTCCGGAAGAACAGGAGGCAGCACAGGCCGCGTTTACCTGCCATATGTTCGGGGATGGAAGGACACACGGACACAAGCAGTGCAGAGTAGCAGCTTTAGTCCTGTAACTACCTGTCGTTTCATTTTGATTTACTAGTGTTTTTCTACTAAAATGAGGATCAGCTGTAATGAGATGAAGTTTAACATAAGTCAGGGCTTATATATCTAGCTAAGTATTATCCTTCAAATTTGTCATGTTTCCAAATAATAGAGTTTTTATAAAAACTGTGGTGCTGTTGCTCAAAACATTTTGTAGACTGTGGCTTGGTGGTGTTACCCGAGTTGCTTAGTGAGGACCACAAGGAAGTTACCTCTTCACTTCCTATGCAATTTATAATTGCATATAAATTTTTGAGCCTAATTGGGCTTGGATAACCAACTTATTCACTACTCTTAGTTCTGGGTGAGTGTCGGATGCTTTCAAAAGCCAGATCTCCCAGAATCACGACCAGTGACCACATTCAAAAGAATGCACTTACAGGTATTCTCAAAGCACGCAGCTTATGCGTGCGTTTAACAGGAATAACGTCACTGTCCGTAACGATGAGTGACCGGTGGATAGGGAGGAAGAGATTATTTCCTCTGCCTTCCCTTTCGCTTCCTTTCCCCAAGTTCATCCCAGAGTGCACTTGTGGCTTTGACAGCAGACTGGATGCAGGCAGTGGACGGCCAGATCCCACACGTGTTCAGTGTAGCCAGGTCGGGTTTCAGCCCCCGAGGCAAGCAAGTTTATTTGTACTTTTTGTCAGAAGCCATTGCTGTATATTGAACTCTAATAAGTGTAAGTAACTTGATAAAAATACACTTTGGAAATGACACTATTTTCCTGAAAGGACTTGGTGTTAAACCTAGGACCCCATTACATTTCCTTGTGGGTAGTAGATATTGAATAATGGCTTGCCAAATGGAAGAAAGGTTAGAGATATTTATGATTTCTGGTGTAACTAATTTGCTTATTCTGGAGTTTGAAGGGAGAAGAATAGACGTGGTATGATTTAGAAGTTCTGATACTGGCTGGTAGCAGCGGTGGAGTGGCAGAAGGCACTTGTTGAACTTGGGAGTAGCAAACCTCGTCTTCTGATACCTGTGACCTTGAATTTCTACCCTGAAGTATAGCTAGTAGGGAGGATGTTTCATGTATCCCAACAGACCGAGTTTCTTTGAGGACCAGAATGGTGTTGTGCTGATTTTGTGTCTCCAAGATGACATCCTAGCTCAGAGCAAGTATTGGTGTGTTGGACTTCCCTGTGACATGTGAGGGGAGGGAAGGGGTGAGTACTGAACAGTTCGGACCCTCCCTATCCCCATCTCTGTTGAAATTTGGGACTCACTAGACGTCTTCATTTGTGTTAAAAATACGAGGCTTGTTTAAGATTCTCTATTACTTTTCAAATCTTGCTGTTCTTTATTCCTTAAGCTATCCATTATTACAGCATTGTATTTTACTTTAAAGCCAGAAGTTATCTCAGTAGGAAAACAAAACTGAAACACTAAAATGCTGTTCTAAGTATGTTGCCAGGAAATCTCAGCTGCCTGACGCATTTTGGCCAGAGGATTGCTGATGTTCCCTTTACCCCACAGCGCCCTTTTGTAATAATAATGGTAGTCAGTGCTTTAAAAAGTGCCTGCTGTGAACCAGGCCACCTTTCCAGCACTTCACCAATCTGGATGTAGAACTGTTATCATCTGCGTTTTACAGCTGAACAGACAGCTGTAGGGGAGGTCGAGTGACTTGTCCAGGACGCGGACCTAGTGAATGGCAGAGCTGGGATTTGAACTCAGGCGGTATGCTTCAGTTGATTTGTACTCTAAGCCCAGTGCCCTGGAAAGCAAGTAATTCACAGGGGAGTAGCCTGGCAGGGCTCGAGCTGATTGTATGCCTGACCCAAAACATCTTGCCACATTTTCTGCAAAATTTACATTCTTTGCCAAGGCCAAGAATTCCTCCAGGAATGTCCGATGTTAGAGATTTCTTTAATTAAAATTTATTGACAAATCTCTTTTGGAAAGCATCAAATACCTAGAAGTTTTGAGAACAGAGCCGGAAGAGGTGAATGATTTTGGCAACTTACAGACGTCTCTACCCCCTCCCATTCCTGCATTAATGGACCGCCCAAGTGGGTGCCCCAGTTTTTTGGATTTCATCAGATAAGACCACTGACCTCCCTGGCCACCATTTTAGGATACAGTTATGATATGGACAGTTTAAAAATATTCTATTAATGCTATGAGACAACAATGAGCTGCTCTCATCTGGTGCCAGTGTAACCTCAGAGAATGGCGTGAGAGCAGACAACAAGCAAACTGGTTTTCCTTCCTGAGTCAGGGATACATCGGGCTGATCAGGAACCTCACCACTGGTCTTTGTTTTTCGTTTTGCCGTGTCACTGGTGGGTTTTTCCTGTGGACTGATGTGTGGAAACCCTTCACTCCTGGTTTCTTTGAAATTTGTCCTTTACCAGGAAAAGGGAATTTCACAACCTCCTTTCCGTCTTCCTATAAAGCTCCTCCAGTTCTAGTTTGGAGTCGCCGATGCACAAACCCATCTGTCCTTTATAAGCCTGGCTCTGAAGTGACACGGGTTTTAGGAAAACTGGTGTGGGAACCCTCTCCCCACTGGTCCCGCCCATCTCCCTGTGCGGTTGTGACGGCCTCTTGACAGCAGCTGACTTCACAAGGTGCTCACTGTCACCACACAAGGGCTCTTTGCATTCTGGATTTCTGGAAAATCTTGGTAGTGATGCTGAGGGCTTCAGGGGCTGTGTGTGTGTGTGTGTGTGTGTGTGTGTTGATGTCAAAGTACTGCTGTTACGAAGGGCAAGGTATTTATGAATGCCACGGCCTGCAGCACACGAATCTCATGCACACGTGCACTCATGTAAGCTGTCCTGCATGCACCGTGCATCCTGTACAGTTCCGGGAGGCAGACACAGTTATAGTGGGCAAATAAAGGGTTTTGTTTTAGCTTCGAAGGATTGAAAGGTGGACTGGTTCAGCAACTATGACCTGCTATTATTGCCAGTAGGGCATCGATTAGAAATTATATATATCTCCCCTAATTCTTCTCTACAGTCTGATAATGCACTTTTTCTGCCACTGCCCACCTTCCCCCAGGTATTTATCTGTTTAGACAGGTCAACTTCCTTTCTTGTCTTCCACCTCATCTTTTATGGATAGATCTGAATGAGATAAATTTTGAACAGTTTCTTTAGTATTTAGTTCATATCTGACAAACAAAGTTGGAAGGCTTTAATTATTCACGGTAGAATATTTTCATTTGCCTCATTCTCTTGAGAAATAGAAAAGTTTGTGAATAAGTAATACCCTTGGTGGTGGAGTCTTGGTAAAACATTCAAGATGGGGAAAACAGATGTCATGTTATTTTTGTCTTTGGTCCTAGAAAAATGACAACAATGAAGTGTTCTCTATTTAAAACCTGCTTCTCTTCAGAATCACTTCCTTTTACCGAGAGGCAAGAACGAGCCTGTGTCCCCAGTGACCTGCTCCGCTTTGCCTCTGTCAGGATGGGACGGCGACCTCCTCCTCGGAGGAGTGTGGGCATTGGTGCAGCGAGAACTGTTAGTGGAGTCTCTGGAACTAGGGTGGTGTTTGAAAGCTGAGGCGTCTTGAGAGTGATCTGTGTAGACTCGGGGCCCCTTGTTGTAGACTGAGTTCGGGGGAGGGTATGGCAGCGCCCTGCACCCATCCCAACTCAGCAGGACTTGTACCTGGTTTACCCGGAGCCACACCGGCTGTGGGCAATGAGGGGAACACCAGGCCAAAGGGAGGGAGTATGTTTGGCTAATTTTTTAATATTGAAATGAAAGAAAGTTCAAGAATCATTTTATTAGGGCAGTGTGTGTGTGTGTGTTCTTAGTCAAATGTTTAAATGTTAACTTAAAATGCACTCACTGCCTGCCTGCTAGTTTATTATTGGAGAGGAAAAACAAGGCTAGCATTAAATTTGCTGCAAAGAATTTTGTAGTGCGTTCATCTTTACATGTGACATTGAAGTTTGACTACAGATTTTCTAATCTAAGAGATTATAATAAATTAGTGACTTTATAATGAAGACATTTTGTTCCTGCTTCCTAAGAGATGTGAATTGTGGGAAGCTGTCTGTAGGCTTCGTGATAATGCATTGTTCTGAAGGGGAAATCCTTACACTGACTCTCAAAAACAGGAATTGTGGACTGATTTAGACACTTGATATTTTTCTTATTTGCACACAGGGTCAGTTTTTAGTTACAGCTGAAGTGTTGACTTTTCTGAGGCATTTTCATCTTCGCAGGTGAAGTTGATCTGCTGAGGTGGTGGTTTTCCCGGGACGGGAGCCTGAGCACAGGACGTGAGATGAATTCTAAGTGGCTAAAGATAACACTGCTCACTCAGGAATCGTGAGAACCGCCTTGTCAGGTCTTCCCCGCCGCACTCCGTTTAACTCCTGGGTTTTCTGCCGTGAGAGAGAAACTCTTTCAGAGTGAGGGTTACGTGCAACACCTCCCCTCTCCTTCAGAGTTTACGCAGTCCTCTCCGTCTTCTTCTGCTCACCTTGCCTGAACCTGACCGCCTCAGGCCCCGCCTCCCAACTTGAAGTGGAGGAAGCAGGGGCCAAGGGTTTAACTTGGATGTCCACTTTGTAATTTCTTTGTGGTTAATTTAAGGGGTAATTAGTTTATAATTACTTTTTGCACAAGCTCAAAACTCCCTTTTTAAAAAAGGTAGAAAGAATGCCTTTTTTTTTTTTTTAGTGGAAAACTCTCAAGGAGATTTTAAACAACCGGAATAGCTGGAATCTGTGCCTTTTCCTTCTGGAATTCTGTATCTCTGTCTCATAATGCTCGTTCCCCTGTGGACAAAGAAGCACATCCAGGCTGGGTTATAAATGACAAGTAACACAATCACCAGGTTTTCCTGGGTTTGACACGTGGATTTGAATGAAGTCACAACTCTGGGGCCTTTCCCCCTTTTGGTATGAATTAGTAAGCTCGGGAATGGCTGTCATATGATTTAGGACTGAAATTACATATTTGAGAATATTAGTGAAGATCATACACTCCTCCATGGGTTTGTTTTCACCCGACCTTTTCCTGAAGTGTGCGATGGTGTAACCCTCTGGGGCCTGAGGGACTTGGCAGGCACAAACACCTTTGCAGTGTAGTGATTTGATGCTTTTCTGTGCTCTGGTGTTTTCCTAAGAGGTGTTGGGTATGGAGACTGGTTTAAAATGAGGTTTTTCCCTGCTAGGGATGATCGAAATGAAATTATTTTAATGGAGGTGCCGATAGACTTGTCTGCCCTCTCGTGTCCCCTTTCATTAGGGGCGTGAGGAGAAAGGACTCATCATATTCTCTGAGGTGATGGAAAAGAACACTTTTGAAGACCCAAATCTCTTAAGTATGTTTAATGGAAACGCACCTGTGAGAGCCAGGGACTCGAATTTTCTGGGGCTAAAAAGGACTGTTGGTCTGGTCTGCCCCCTTGTGGCTGTTTACAAAATTGTCTCACTCTCTGCAGGTATGAGTTTCTTTGCCTAGCTCTGAAGACCAAGACTGAAAGCAGATTTTCTCCCTTCCTTTTTTCAGTTATTCTCAGGAGGGTTCATTTGTGCATAGCACCCACCTGCACCTTTTGGCCTCCAGCGCCTTCCCTGTCTGTTGCTAGACGCAGAGATTAGAACTAGGGGTAAAAGAAAACAGAGTAACTTTGTTCAGATTGTTTATTCTCTGGCGGAGGGTAGGGACCACATGGAGCATAGGGAGGGGACAAATGGTGGACAGGAGGTGAGAACTTCCTGGCTCGGAAAGGAAGCCATCACTGCCAGTGGAGACTTGGAGGAGGGCCTTTCTTCGCCGAGGGGCAGTGTTTTGAAGGACTTTGTGTTAGGCTGAACCCAAAGATTGCTGGCCATTTGTCAGAAAAGGATACAAGAGATTGTCGGTGCTTGGGCTTTATTCAGAAGCCCCCCTGGGGAGCCTGGCAGGCAGGTGGTTTGATGTGATGTGCTTGAAGCGGTGCTGATGGGTGGGCGCTCCGGAGGCTGGAGGCCCCCTATGCCCACCACACTGCATAGAAAAAATCTGGATTGATAAAGCAGACAATTTAGGGGCTCTTCACTGTTTTGTATAAGTAATTCATTCAAGTATTTGTTGGATTTTCATATGTGAACATCTCTGTCCATCTGTAAAAATTCTCATGTATGTAAATGTCAGGAATATTTTAAGTTTATATTCTTGGTATTACTATGCTCTGGTATTTGAATTCCACAGATAATGAGATCAGCTACCATTTTTCGAGGGTCTGTAATGGGCCACATGTTGTTATGAAACTCGATATCACTTTAGCCACAGGCCCAGCCCGGTACACTGTTCACTGTGATTTGCAAACACGGCCTCTGTAACGAAACCAGGCTCACACATCTCAGCGGTGCTGGGCATGAGGATGTCAGCTGTGCTCCGTTTGACACCAGAGCTCATATTCTTTCCATTATCCTTCTTAGGGTAGTTGTTTTGCATGTTGCAGTGTGCAAAAGTTAGGATGTCCCCAATAAAACTTACAAGTGCAGCTTGCCATAACGTGCAGGCTTCCCACCTTCCTGCCTCCTCCCCCCATTGGCTGGGGACACGAGTTTGGGCCTTGGCTATTCTGGCCTTTAACCTTCTTTCCAATAATGTTCAAGACATCACTCTCTTTAATTTTTTCCGGTGACCTTTGGCCAAGACCGATGAATTCATATTACTATTATTTCGTCTCTGCAAGAGAGCGAAGTTGGCGTCAGTATAGTTCCTGCTCCTGAGACCGCTGTTACTTAAGATAATTCTTTCTCTTCCTCCTCATGTTTAAACCTAAATGCACCTACCACTTAGGTCTCCTCCACACAGCTGCTAATTGTAGCCCAGTCTTGGCCTTACTTTCTTTGATGATTACAATACAATCTTTTTAAAGAAACCCATCTCTCTCTTTTTTTTTTAATTTATCGTGTAACCTGAACATTATACCTTTTGACCACCATACTTTGGATTATGGTTTAAATACATAACTTCACATATAAAACAAAACTCATTTCAAAGGACAAAGATAGCTGTGTTTTTTTTTTACAGGCCGGTAGGTTGTTGGCAGAGACCGCAGAGGAAGGGAGGAGGGGGTGCAGCATCTCCGGCGGTGGGGAAGGAGGAACGCATCTCCTCGGCTCTCCAGCGGTCCTGCCAGACGTTCAGTAGACGTTGTTCATGCTTCGCTAGCGCTAGCGGAACTCCGGTGCTGATGAATAAGCAAAATTAAAAGCTGGTTTTAAGTGAGGTCTGAGTTTGGTTGGAGGCCTATTGCATTCTGAATGAGTCTCTGAGGAGACATTAGCCCGAGAGCCCAAGGCACAGAGAACTTTCGCTCGGACTTCTTTCCTGTTACCCTTGTGTGGAGTTGACCGACTCCGGGCGGGAGGTTTAATTAGATTGTGAACAGTCCACTGCCCAGATCACATAGGGGATGCTTTTGGATTTTCATATGAAGTTTATGTTCGGGGGGGCCCCCCAAAGTCTTTGCCATGGAAGACTGCATTTTCACTGGCCTGTCAGGATCTTTGTCTGCTGGGCTACATTGTCTCTGATAACTTTAATCTGCTTCCAAATAGCATCTGTTTTTGAAAAAAGGATGTCCTTCCTAGGGTAGCAGGAAAGGCTTATTGTTCTAAAAACACTACTTCCTGCTGAGAGTAGTGTGTTCCTGTTTGTATTCAAGGCTAGAGCATTATTTGGGGAAAAATAGCTCACGTTTTTGAGGGTTATTTAAAGTAGTAACAGTCACGTGAATTTTACTTGTGTTGGGAGATGCAGTTGGGGAGGCTGGGCTCTCAGTTGGCGAATCCTAGTTTCCTGACAGGAGCAGACACTGGACGCTTCGGGTGATTTAACTCTCCCCTGGCTTCTCTTTTTCTACGGCCAAGGTCATTGGAATGTAACTTCACTCTGCAAGTACTCTTGTTTGTGTCCAGAAAAAAAATTGGGATCCAAGAAAATAACTCCCCTAAGGCCATACATTTCTTTGTTCATCTTAAGAGAAAACTCTTTTTCTGTTGTACCTAGTTTTCACTGAAGGTGACAGATTTCAGGTTGGTTTGAAGAGCGAGACTCTCTGAGCACCCCACCCTTTTGCCTCTTTGTTTCCTTGCTGCACGAAGGCAATTCCATGCCAACTCAGAGGTGGTTTTAATAAAGGCCAACCTTTCAGGGGAAAGGAAGGTGGAGACATCTGAGTGAAAGGGGAAGAGGGACAGTTAAGGGCGACTCCTAGGGGCAGGGTGGGGTGGTGCTAGTTCCTGGGAAGAGTGGGGCGCTTTGCATGGGTACTTGGCTGATCTGTTTCATCTCTCTCGGTTGTGCCGCCTGAGATCTCTCGCCGCTCAGAGGTGTGTTTGGACTACAGACACTCAGATGCTGATGGACATTTCCTCTGCGCCAGGTTCATGGGCCCCACCCATCACTCACACCTGCATTTGTGCTCAGACCGCCTTCCTTTACTTTCAGACCAGGACGTGGTGGCCCCCCCCCCCCCCCCCAGTGAGGTTTGTGGTCCTGTGAGGCCGCTGGACACCTGGGGAGAGGGCAGAAAAACTGATAAGAAAGTAAAAAATGCCATATTTGCCTATTTCAAAAATTGCCCAATTTGCCTTGCCCCTAGGGAAGGAGAAGAAATCATGGCTCCTTTCTTGTCTTGCATCGCTATTTACCTCACTTGCAACCCCTAGTCCTTGGCACACCTAGGGTTTGGCTTGCTGGGTTTTTTTAGCACAGGTTCCTCCTGCCTTCAGTTTGCATTTCACTGTTCACCTCCAGTCACAGTTCTGTCTGTCCTGGGAGTCTGAGAGCACAGGTTTCCCGATGCCTCGTCCACAGCTCCGCTGCTTTTCCCCCTCTCCCCAGTCTGTGAAGGTCACGTGCCTACAGTGCACAGCGAGACATTTCATTTGCTACTTGTTCGGTGCTGCGTAGACATCGGTTTTGTGCTATGAGAGATGTCACGGTTGGATTAGACAGAATCTGTCTGTAAAGCCGTCTGCTTCAGGCTGGATGATGCTGCCTTCCATATAACAGGTTCGCGTAGGCTGATGTTGTCTGCTCCACTAGGTCATAAGCTCTTTGTGACGTAGACCATATAAAGCAGCTTTCTTTTGAGGTGACTTATTCTCAGAGTAAACAGTGGACATAATTGTCGAATTCATTAAAGAAGCTTGTAGTCCAGTTAAACATCTAAGATACTCACATGAAACCGTGGCACAGGATTGCTGGTTGTGTGTTTGCTTGAGTGGCCGTATTCAAACTTATGCCCCTGCCGCCACATGGTTATTTGAGGTGGGATCATTTTATTTTTGCAGTTATATACATATAGATGGGAAAAAACTACTTTTTAAATTTGGTCATGCAGTACTGGCAAAATTCAGTCTCTTTCCTTCACACTCAGCTGTACAGTGCAGGCATCCTGACCTGCTGTCAGTGACTTGTAGGTGACAACACACCATTGTTCTCCACGTGCTAATGAACTAATAAGCAATCTTGCGTAATTTGCAAGTTATAATTATACATATTATTTGAAGATAAAGGTATAATGGTGGTAGTTACTGTTCACAGATACATGCTGTATAATTATGCAAATTATACAGAGTTAGGTCGGCATAGGTAATGTCGACACTTGTCACCACCCAGCGTGACCCTGTGCGAGTACGAAACCCCATGATGTTAAGGCACAACAAGTAATCAAAGTGCCATTTGGTCAAGGGACATGCTTTTTTACTTTGATTTTGTTTGGTTTGTTTGAAAAAGAAACTTGGCTATTTCAAGATCTGTTGTCTCTTCAGGATTAATGCCGTGTTTTTGCTCCTTCTGTTTCTGAGCTTCCAAGTTCTTGTTTTCCTCGTGTTCTTCTGGACTTCTCCCTTCACCAGTCTTTAAAACTTATACTTCTTTCTACTAATTTCCTAAGTGTACTTTTTTCACAGTGTGAATTTGTTTGCCTGATGAGTGTTAAGTGATGTGAACAGACTTGTCTGTTTCCTTAGATCAAAGAATTGTCCGTCTCAGGCAGGTGGATGGTGGGTGCTTAAGGGAAAAAAATGTATGACTTTAATATTTGATTCAGAACATAAGCTCTTCAGAAATGGGAGTCTTTCTGTATTATTTCATGACTGCAAGTAAGTCACATACTTATAGTATATAAAATAGGGTGTGAACGTCAGAATTATGTAGAAGGACATTTTATTATAAGCATTAAAGAAAATTTCTCATTGACTAGGGTATTTTTATTGGCTCTCCCTAGATGCAAATAGAATATTATGATTGGCATCTGATTGCTTCTAAAGAAAGTGAACTTTATTAACTAGATAGTGGGAAAGGTTTTACTTTATTTTAGTTTTTTATTTTGTACTGAGTTTATAGGGTCTAGTTTGAAATCTCAATCTTTTTTTTTCTTTTAAAGATTTTATTTATTTATTTTTAGAGAGGGAAGGGAGGGAGGGAGAGAGAGAAAGAGAGAGAAACATCAATGTGCAGTTGCTGGGAGACATGGCCTGCAACCTAGGCATGTGCCTTGACTGGGAATCGAACCTGCGATGCCTGGTTCGTAGCCCGCGCTCAATCCACTGAGCTACACCAGCCAGGGCTGAAATCTCAATCTTTAAATAGCTATTAAAAGACTCATGGGAAATAACAGTACAGCTGAATAAAATTAATTTATTTGAAAGTTGACCACCCAAGGGGGAAACTCCTAATCTTTAATATTAACACATTTTCAATTGGGACAATTTAGAATTATAAGTGAGGTATTTTTTCCCATAGCACATTCTAATATTGTTTTAAAAAATATTTTTTATGACAGAAAATATTTTAGGTCAACATCCTTCATAATGTCCTCTTTTAAAAGTTTCAAAATCTTGCTCTGGCTGGTGTGGCTCAGTTGGTTGGAGCATCATCCCATGATGTAAGGGTTACGGGTTCAGTTCCCAGTCGGGGTGCATACCTGGGTTCTGGGTTCAGTCTCAGGTCAGAGTGTGTATGATTCTGGGTCCAGGTGCGTCATGAGGTAACTAGATGGTGGTTCTCTCTCCCACTTCCTCTCACTCTAGACAGCAGTGAAATAATGTCCTTGGGTGAGGATTTTAAAAGAAAGTTTAGAATTCTTTATCTAATCACTCTATGAATCATTGTCCCTCTCTGTCTCCCAAATATATATACCGTAATGGCAAATGGAGTTTGAATTGTCTTGGAAGATATTCCTGAGGCTACAGACATTTTTCTTAATTAAAAGAGAGGATTAAGTTTAGCCCTGTGGAGGTCGTGACTGATCTGAGAGATACAGACTCTTTTCTTAAACATTGTTACATGTATCAGGTGCATAGGTTCAAAGGTATGACTAGCTTAAACATTATGGCTTAACATTAGTCACGTACAAACCCGATTATATGTAATGATGTTCAAGGAAAGAGTTTGTATCTCTCTTAAGCAAAGTATTACAAATTTTGTACACTGGAAAGTACAAACATTATTGAAAGAAATTAAAGACCTAAGTATTGGAGAAATATCGCATGCCATAGATTGGGAGACATAAAGTTGTTAAGATGGCAGTACTACTGTAATTGATCTATAGATTCAGTGCAGTCCTTATTAAAATCCTGCTAGCCTTTTTTCAGAGATTGACAAGCTGATTCCAAAATTCATATGGAAATTCAAGGCACTCAAAAGAGCCAAAACAATCTTGAAAAACTAAATATCCACTCATATTCCTGAATCACAAACTGGGTAATCCTAGATATTTATCGGAGCCTTAAAATTCCTTACTGGCTTGTCATATAAATATATACATAGGATTTTGAATTTTTACCTATTCTGAACTTTCAATAACTGAATCTTTATTTTGTGTATTGTAATGTGATCTAGAAAAACAAACCATGTCTTTTTTTTTAAAGAAAACATTTAAACTTAAATATTTATGCATATAAAAGATATCATGGTAAAAATAGAAAAATTAAATTCAGGCTAATTTTTAAGTATAGTCGTGAAATAACATACATTAGTTTTATGTTGTCTAAGAAAATTATTTGATTTAATCACAATGTTAACAAATACATGTTAAGGTAAAATTTTGCATTTGGCATTTGAATGTGAAATTCAGAAATAAGTGATAAATAAAGAACAATTTATGAGGGATTTCTTTTCATAAGTTTTTGCCAACTTATTTGATATTTTCATAGCTTTTGTCTATATCCCAGAGGTAGTTAGTTGCATGGATACCATGTGGGTAATTTAGCTTTTCTCTTAATAATACTTATTTTTAATGCCTAAGAAAACTTCTATTTTTTAAAAAAACCTGTCTTTGACTTGGTGTGCAAATTGTAAATATAGTGATTAGTTGAGAAGCTTCTTTTCCTGACAAGTCTAATGATTTCAATCCTTTTTTTCCAAACAGGATCTGGAAATAGTGTATTCCTATCTTCACGGCATGGAAGCCTTATCAAACCTGAGAGAGCATCAGCTTCGGTGAGTCGTTTTAAGATTAATTATAATAAGATGCTAGAATTGTACACAATCGTTTATTGTGGTTAAGAAGTAGGATTAAAGATAACTTACTTATTGAAAACCCTGCCTCCTTGAGCCCCTACATTGGCTTTCTAGATTCTATAAAATTGAATTCGGTTTTATGCATATAATAGTTTTTTCACGCTTAAGCCATGGTGATATCCTTTCTCCCTCCATCCTTCTTCCTGCACTTCCTGCAAAGTGATAAACACCACTTGGTGAATCTACCAAGGGGAGCGTGCAGTATTTGCCATCCTGACAAAGAAAAGCCTACATCTCAGCACTCAGAGACGTAAGAAACCAGAATGTTTCAATTGTTCAAAGACTGATTAGGTCCATTATCTTAGTATGTGATTTAGGTCTTTGTAGTATTTATTGCATTAAATCGTCAGGCCCCTGTCTGGGAAACTGAGCTGCACCGTAGCGGCTTTTCTGTGGTCCACTTCCTACCGCTGCTGGTGCATCACTTCCGTGGCACAGCGGCAGCCTGCCTATGGCTCTGGCTTCCTACTGAGTGACCGGAAACATATAGTCCAGTGGGGTTCTTGTTTTTCACCTTAGCTGGGACAGAAAATAAAGGACCCTGGAAGATGGGTTCCGTAAACAAATAAGACATAGTGGGAAGGTTTTGTTTCTTCCAGCCCTAACTAGTTGTGAAACCAGCAGTTTTTAATTATGAAAGGATAACACTTTTCTATATATTTCCCCTTTACTCTTTAAACACTAATTAATTTGTGAGCATGTCAATTTCATATGTAGTTGTTAATTGAAAAAATGTCAAGAGGATTGAGTACTTCTAAAATTAAATTGTTAATGAAATCATTTAAATTAAAGTAGATTGTACAAGTCAAGTGTTTAAAAATTTAGTCAAGTTTTATTAGAAAGGGCAAAACCACTGGGAATTTATAAGATGGCTGAAATTAAAGCAAGAATAATTTTAAAGTGTATAACTTTCATTTTATTTTTTTTGATACCAGCTATTCCAAGAAAAAATATTTAGTACCAACTGTTTATTTAATCAAAGGCAGTTAATCTTCATATGCAAGTAAATTAATTACTATGCAAATATAAATATTTGTTCTTGGTGCATATCAAGACCCATGGATGATATTTAATGTAATGATTATATAATTTATGCACAGTATATATAGTTATAAAATTATTTAGACAATAGGAATTCTGTGAAATAGTAAAAGAAAAATATATAATTTTTAAAGGGATAAGTAACAAGTATCAATAGCCTCCTATCTGTTCAGACTAGGTTGGGTTTTTTTTTTATTTTTTTTTAAAGATTTTTATTTATTTATTTTTAGAGAGGGAAGGGAGGGAGAAAGAGAGAGAGAGATATACATCAATGTGCAGTTGCTGGGGGCTGTGGCCTGCAACCCAGGCATGTGCCCTGACTGGGAATTGAACTTGCGATGCTTTGGTTCACAGGCCGCGCTCAATCCACTGAGCTATGCCAGCCAGGTGTAAAAGAAAAATCTTAATACTTCTTATGAAAATGTTTAAAATTATAAAAGCAGAGATAATAACACAGTGAGGTTCCATCCACCTCTTAACCAGCTTTACAACTATCAACTGTCTGCCTTTCAAAGGTAAATTTTGATTAGAAATAACTGATTAATTAAAGGGTATAGTTTAGTCTATCTGTACCTTAGAAAGGTTTTGGAGTTCTGTTTGTTGGCATGAATTCACAGGGAGGAGCCTCTGAGATGTTTATCTCATTCTGCTTGTGTCACAAAGTCATGTGTTTCTCATGTTTGTGGAAGACCTCTGCCGAAACTATCTGAAGTTCATTTTCAGAGCAAGAGCGGAATACCCAAATGACCAACTGCCAAAAAAGAGGCACAGATAAACTTGATGATTTGGATAATCTGCTTTATAATAATGACCACGTCTGAGAAAAACACATCATGTTTAGATACACTTTCTTTGAATTTTTAAAAGATTTACCCCTAGGATTAGAGAGAGAACAGTTTAGACTTCTACACAATACAGTTGTCCAATTTAGGGGGAAAAAGCAGCTCTGAATCCAGACGCTCAGTCTGTTTATTCAGCAGTGAGCAGTAGCACATTAGTCTTCAACCGTGTGGGGGGAGAGGCTGGTGTTTGAAAGTGTCCGCCTCGTGCGTCCCTGTGGCCCGTTCACACGGAAGCGACGCGGTGATTCTGAGCGGGTGATTGACAGTGTTACTTGCTGTACGGTCCCGCACCGTGCAACGTGAAGGTTTTCAGATCTTCACTTTAAAATTGATACATTTTTTCCACGCAGCTCTATTTTGTTAATGTTTACTTCCTTAATCCATGCGGATCAGAAGCAACATGTTGCCCAAAGCGGAAGAGGATGCTACAGTTAGGAGTTGAGGCCAGAATTAGTGAAAAGCTCAGAGTGCCCGGGCCAGTCAGAGTGGGACACAGGAGCCTGCTGGGCTGTATGTGGCTGTCCTTCAGCGTTACGGATGAGTGTATGTTACATGGGCGCTTTTAGATGTCACACCACAACGTCATTATGTTGCTGTATTCTTTAGGGATTCAGGAAAGATTAATGTGCTTTTGATAAAACATTCCCTAACCATGTTTTAGGATTAAAAAGCTTTTGGCGCTTTTTTCATTCATTAGAACATTGTCATATAGAAGATTTTATCTTTTTTTTTCTTTTGATGGCACTGGTTACATTTATTTATCCGGTCAGCGGTCTTTGATTGTGTGCTGACTGTGTGCTAGTCACTGATGCAGGCTGTGGTGGTGCAGCATCGAAGTGAACTGGACGGCTGCCATTGTGGGGCTTCGGCCCCTGCATCGGGCCTGGTGAGACTGGGTGCTGCATAGGTGAGCAAAGGTCTTGCAGTGTAGGTGGGTGTCAGGTGCTCTGTCGTGGGAACAGGTGCGGTGTATGAGAAGGCAGGTGCCGTGCCGAGTGTGAGAGACTAAGTAATGATGGTACAGTGAGCACGGGGCCTGGCGTTTGAGGGTAAGGAGTTTGCGTTTCCTTCCAAAGGTAGCGGAGATGAAGACTGGAAGTAGGAGATCTGAGTTAACATTTGCAAAGACTTGTCTGGAAGTTGCGTGGGGACTGGACAGTAGGTGAGCAAAAGTAGACGTGCGAGTCTTCATTTGTGGTCCTGGTGAGTGCGAGTAGCCAGTGGGGCAGTCGTGGCTCACACTGGGTTTTCCCAGAGGAGATGGTGAACGTGGCCAGTTTGGGAGGGTATATTCTGGTGACACATGCTGCCCAAACGATGGGGTGTGAAGAGAAGGGAGGAGTCAAGGATGAGGAGACCAGGTGTTTGGAATGAAAAATTGTGTAGTGACCGTGAGAAAGCAGATTTTAGGGGAAGAAGTTCAAAGTGTGTTTCGGACATTTGGAGCGTGAAATGGTGGCCATCACCCAGCCACTGGCTGCAGAAGCAGGCGTTCAGATGAGTGGATGTCCCAGTGCGAGGGTAGGTCTGGGCCACTGCTACGGAAGTCGTGGATTCAACGTGACATAGCAGACTGGGCGAGGCGACGCGGGGCAGAAGGGAAGAGGGCTGAAGGGCCGCGGGAGGTGATGGGGAACCCTCAGAGGTCAGGTGGAGGGACGGAGTGGGGGGGGATCCGAAGGAGACAGAAAAGGCTCCTAATAAACTATATCAGAAAAGCCTGGAGTCTGGGGACAGAAGCCTAGATAAGATAATGCTGTTAGGAGAAAGGAGGCATCGCCTGATCTGGAGACGCAGAATTAAGGTAAGGACAGAAAGGATTTAGATAGCTCGGAGGAGCAGCTGACTTTTTAGAGCCTTTGCTTTGGCCAGGCAGGAACCAAGCGGTGTGGGAGGGTGAGAAAATGGGGATGCCGTGTGGACAACTCGGAAAGGGGAATTGCTGTCTGGGAAAAGCAGAATGTGGATGAGAGCTGAGTGGGATGTGGATCGGGAGAGGTGTGAGAAAGCAGATTTTAGGGGAAGAAGTTCAAAGTGTGTTTGCACAACGGGCGATGCTAAGATGTGTTTCTGTGTTATGGAAAGTGATCAGGAGAGGGAGAAACAGATGGCGGTGCAGGAGGAGGAGGTAGCCTGGCAGGGAGGCAGGGTCTTGCGCAGGAGAGGGAATGAGATGCAGTGGAGGTTGGGCAAAGACCCTTCTTTCATTCCAGCAGCAAACAAGGCAGAGGCACTGCTGTCGGTCATCCTTTTCTGTAAGGAATTTTTGGGACTCAGTCTTTGAAAGGAAACTGTGTGTCGAATGATGTGCATTCAACATTAGATGCTGCCTCCGGGAGCTGCGACCTTCAGCTTGAACGTTTGGATTGAGGCATCGAGAGGGCAGGAAGGATGTCCAGAGTGGGCCGGTGGCAGCAGAAGGAATAAGGGAAAGAGAGGACCCAAGGGGAAAAATCATGTTGTATTTACTGTGTTTAGAAAGCAGAAGAAAGAAAAATGGGTCGGGGCTGATCCCAGTGTCTCCTAGACTGGAGACCAGTAGCCGCATCGGCCAAAACGGAGGTGCTGTGAAAATCCTTTTATAGCCAAGCCAATTTCTTTGTACTATTTCCTTCACAAGAAGATGTGACATAATCATCCTATTCTCTTTTGCATTTCTGTATTTTTGGGAAATTTTATTTGGACTTAAAAGAATGGGATGCTTTTGAAGATGCTGTTCTTGAAGTACTTTTGAATATTTAAAAATGTATTTATGTTTTCTGTAACTTACATAATTTTTCCTCAGGGATGAATCAGCTGAAATAACAATTCTTCAAAAGTTGTAAAGCCTCTGTGTAATCGTTAGTCATTAAAATATTGAGTTAATAAAAGCCGACTTTTTCTGAGATTCCATACTATTAAGAAACATTAATGTTCAGCTGAATGACATTATCACTGTTTAATTGGTAGGTTTTCTTTTCTAAAGTTCCTTCTCATTTTCTCTTTACCTTGGAGAATAATCCAACTGTCATGTACAAAGTATAAAAAACATGTACAGTTTTGTTCCCCATAAAGTAAATTGATGAAGTTAACATCTAACAAAACATTTTTTCACAGCGTCAGATTTTGTTTTGTTAACAGAAGCACCAAAACTATTCATCTTGAGGCCAGTGAATGATTGTGACAAGACTATAAGTATTTTCAGTTCAGTAGACTACACAGTTCATTTATGTTTTTAAACTACGAGTGTATTTTCTCATGGCAGACGTTTAACTCGTATCTTTTTCTCCAACAGGCTGATGTGTGAAACCGTGAGGTACGAGAGACACGAAGCCAATGAAGTTTTATACTAGTAGGTGCTTCCTTTCTCTTCGTACACTGTGTGTGGTGCGTTGTCTCCATGCTGTCCTTAGAGTGTCAGAGGAGTGTTAGTGACAGCGGGCTGTGTCGGCATTACCTTACTTCTGCATTAACCGATCCCACATGGGTTAGAAATTCAAAATATTTCAGCTATTTCCTGACGTAAAGTGAACGTTCACGGTTCTTCACTGGTGATAACTTCACGTCTGTAGCTGTATGTCTTTCATGTGTGATTCAGTTGTATTATTTCACATGGGCTCTTTTAACATTTTTATCCTTATGAAATAAGAAATAGTATGAAGTCTTTTTAATAGAGCAAAATATGTATTCCCACAACCATACCAGATAAGATGCAAATGTGGCATAAATATCCTATTTTAGCTCATAGTCTTTCAGAAACAGAAAAATAAGCTATCCACATCTGTTCAGGCACAGTTTCTTCTTTAGTATTGAAAGTACTTCACAAGATGTGTGATGTATTTCTTGAAAAAAACGGTAACTGATTTTTTAAGGAGTGTGACCCATGTACAGTGGATAAGTGTTGTTGTATTAGTATGTGCAAACTGTGACTTACTAGGCCTGTTACTTTGTTAATCATGTTTGCCATGGCTGACTGTTGTTTTGACTTTAATTCCTGTTTTCCAAAGCAGTTATTAAATAATTACTCTCCATGTATATTGTAGGGAGTATTTATTGAAATGAGTAAAACACAGCTGCTGCCCCGAAGGAAGTTCTACTCTCTCGGGGGCGGTAGAATGAAGGGGAATCAACACCAACAAAACCCAGCCGAGTCCCTGAGAGCACAGACCTGGACTAGGGGCTGAGGGGCTGCAGAGCTCCAGAGGGTGGGGGGTGGCTCCTGGGAGATGGGGGCATCTCAGAGAAGCGGCCCTTGGAACCAGGTCACAAAAGCGTGCCCTGGTTTGGAGAGACAGCTTTCTTGGCGGAAGGGGCAGTGTCTGCAGGGACATAGGAGAAGGGCCTTGGCCTGGGGTTGGAATGTCATGGCGGGGTTAGCAGGACTGGCACACGGTGCTGGTCAGGGTGACACATGGAGAAGAGGCAGGCCAGTCCCACTTGCCTGTGAATGTGTAGTTTTAAAGAAATGGTCTCGATTCTTTAGGCAACCAGAAATGGGTTTTTTCCCTCTCAAACAACATGGTATTGTGGCAGATTCCAAAGTTCCCCAAATTACAGACAGCAGCATAATGAGCCCCCGTGCACACACCAGCCAGCGTGGCCAGTAGGTGGCCGATTGTGTTCCATCTTTTCCGCCCCCGTCTCACCTCCATATGGATCATTGTGGAGTAAATCCAGACATATCAATTCATTTATAATTGTTTTGATATGTATCTTTACTTGTAAAGACTTAAAAAAAGCTAACCACAACATCATCAAACTTTAAAAAATAACTCTTTATATCATGAAATGTTCACCTTTCCTTGTCTCAGAATATTTTTTGGGGGAATTTTTATGAGAATTCATTTGAGCTAAATTGACAGCATGCTGGGGAGCAAGATCTCAAATGCTCCCCTGCCTCCCACTTTTCATGGTTTATTTATTTGAATCAGATCTGAATAAAGTCTATCCATCATATCTTTCTGAAGTCTTTTTTAGTCCATAATTTGGGGGCCAGTTTTCAAGCAGCAAAGTGACATGACCAGATGCCTTCCAGCTGCGCCCCCCCCCCAAAAGGCTGTGCCCATGTGTGCAGACACCAAGGGTGGGTGAGACGGAGTGGGTGGGCTGGGAGCTCAGCAGGGAGACGGTTGCCTGGCCTGAGGTCACATGTGCAGGAACTGAGGCTAAGCCTGAAGGAATGGGGAAATCCGGGGTGGGTTTTACAAAGAGGTACAGGTGGGTATGGATCTAGGATTATTCATAGATTGTAACTTATGAAACTTAATCATCTAGGGGCTTTTTAGCAGGGAATTGTAAATATCCATCTAGGGCTTGAAAGAACATATACCAAATATAGAGGAAGAGTAAATAATCAAGACATAATTGATAAAGAGACCGTGAGCACCGAGGGCAGATGCTTTCTAACGTACTTGTTCTCGAAGGAGTGAAGCTGCACTTCACTGAGAACATTGGCTGTCTGTGCGCCAGGGCACAGGTGTGAGGGCTGGGACTCTGGTGAATGTCACTGGTATTTATTGGAGCCGTCTGGTGAGAGTAAGCGATAGTCTGTTGTTTTGTCCTTCCCCTCCAAATCTGGTTTTTGTAGCATCGATGATGAGGTAGCAACAAACACTTCACAAACCCCCCCATGCCCTACGTACTCTAGTAATTGCTTCCCGTGCAGTAATCTGCCCATTTCTCATAGCCTTCCTGTGAGGTAGATACTGTCACCCCCGTTTTGTACATGAAGGGGCTGAAGCTTTGAGAATGGGGTGCTTGTCCAAAGTCTTACTGCTTCAAGGGGGACCTGGATTTGAGCCCAAACATTACGATTCTGCAACCTTAACGGTTACCCCACTCACCAGCATTTCCTGGCCTCTTGCACGATGCTGTAAAAAATGACACTATAAACAATGATGGCTGGGCCTTGAGAATATTATGCTAAGTGAAATAAGTGAGACAGTTAAAAAAAAACCATGATCTCACTCATGTGGGACATAAAACTGAGAGCAACAAATAAATGAACAAAGAAAAACAAAAACTCATTAACACAGACAAGTATGGTGGCTTCTATAGGGAAGGTGGGGGAGTTGGTAAAGGGTAAATGGGGCCAAATATATGGTGACAGAAGATGATTTGACTGTGGGTGGCGGGTGCACAATGCAGCATACAGATCATGTGTCATAGAATTGTATACTTAAAACCTATATGGTCTTATTAACCAGTGCCACCCCAATACAGTTAATTAAAAAAATAGAAAAAAATGATAATGCTTATATACATGTCGGGATAAGCATGTCATCTTTCCTGACTGCTGCCTCCTCAGTGGGAGGCTGGTGGCAACTGAAACCCACCAGCAGCTCTGCCTACACTATCCTGACTTCCTAACAGCTTTTATTTATGATTAACTTACCCTGGAGCTGTATTTCAGTGTCCCTTAAATACACGTGCCCACAGTTTAGACAGTGAGTGTGAGCTGTGTGGGAATGCAGAGCCGTGTTTTAGGTGACCCTAAATTGAAGGTACTTGGGCTAGAGTTTGCAGCAAGAGTTGATTGTAGCAACTGGTCATCTTTGACTAGTTAGCATCAGGTGACATGTTAGTACGCAATGAAAAGTCTGTGGATGTTCAGTAGGTCATGACTTCATAAGCCTCAAAATTCAGGGACTAGTTGTAGATTAACTCAGACTCCTGGTATTTGGCCAGTCTTGTTATGAAAGGTGGTTGTAACGTTTTCTTCTGTGATCCTTGAACAAGCATGTCTACTCTCACCAATCTGTGTTAGTTGCACTGTTGAAAAGGAAAGAACCCTTGTATTTGTGGTGTATATAAAGCCGTGATAACTTGATACCACCCCTCTTTCTGGGACCTGTTGTGGTTACCTCATGGGGGAGATGACTTGTCTGTGCCTGTTCTCCTGGAGCTTGAAGAACATAGTGCAGTCGGAGTATCAAAGACTGTAAAACTTTGGTTTTACAACCAAGAGATGATTATTCATTTTCCTTATTATGTTTGTGTGCTTGTGACTTCCAAGTCTGTGCTTTTAAATAATTACACCAGGTAAATAAAACACTCTTTTGATCTACCCCTGTACCTCATTTTGCTCATCTGTGGAATGGAAACAATAATAATAGTACCTAGTTTTAGTGTTGGTGATGTGCTCAGTCTACATCTAGACCCTTAAGGTCAGCATTCCTCTCTGCATTTTTAAGCGTGTGCAGCAAACACTCAGCACTGTTTTGGGCCCCGGCCCTGGGCCCAGCCTTCACTGTTGGGCCTGGGCACACCTACCAACTCCTCTGTTGTAGCAGTGCAGTGGGACTCATTGCTTCTGGAAAGAGACATCCTTCAGATGCTTGGTGGCTTTTCAGATATGTGTGCCCTTCCTCTTGGTGGCCTGGGCAGTTTCACAGGTACTCTCAAAGTGAACGTGGTTTGTGCCTCTTAATTTGCATGATTTTGAGGGGTTTTCTGGGTCTGGCGAGTAGCTAACCATTTTCAGAGGCCACCTGAGGCTGCTTATGGGAACAGCCTGCCACTCCCATTTTGTCACAGGTCTTTCTTCACAGCCCCTCTGCCTTCATTGCCATAAACAGCCTTTTTGGCTGATTGGGCCCCTTTAAGTTTTCTCATTGTATTGAGAGCTGGATAAAGTAGCTTTTTCATATTACCTTTTTGCCCTCTAATAATCACCTTTGCTAATATAATCAGTTTCTTTTGATTTATTAGCATATTATTCTTTCAACACACTTCTCAGTTTATAACTTGATCACTGGTGTTAGCATCTTGCTTTGTCCATAGGGAAATGTGGAGCAGCCTACAGAGCTCTTTCATGGGGAGACATCGCCACCTTGTGGACTTGTAGGATATTACTATGGTAGTCCTTTAAGCCTGGCTTTATTTTTCCAGTTACTAGTAAATTGAAACTCACATCTTTGACTTTCTGCCACTCTAATACTGTATCTCAGTTGATGTCTATTCAGTCATTAATTCTTTCATTTAGGAAAAAGCTAGACACCAATTAGGCATTATATAGGGTATATGTTGGGGCTACTGATGAGTTAGGGGTGTTTCAAAGCTAATGAAGGGAGACTCCTAAAATAAATAATTATGAACTCTGGCAACTGCTTAATGAGAGCATGTGTAAAATGCCCTGGGAACCCAAGATGCTAGCACACTTCGCGGAGGGCATGTTAGTTAACCTCGATTTCAAAGGATGAGTAATACGTTGATCAGACAAAAGGTATTATTTAGGAGCGTGAAGAGCAGGTTTACTCAAAATCCCGGAGGCACAGGTGAAGGGAGAAAGCGTAGTACAGCTGGACAGGGTGGAGTTTGCAGCGTAGCGTGTATTGGGGACTGGAGCAGAAAGCGAAGTTGTAGATTGCTCTTTCAGGGAATGTCGTCAGAGAGGAACACAGGTGAGGAGAACTAGGAACTTCTGTGTTCTTGTGAAGCAGAGTGCCCACACACGTGGTTTCAGTAAATCAGTGTCCTTGTGAAGGAGGGTTGCTGTCCCCACTTCACAGCCAAGGAACTAGCGTCTCAGGATTTAGCTTCACCAGGATGACCCGGCCAGCACGAGAGGACACAGGTCCCGAAACCTTCGCTCTTCCCATGGCACCACGTAGCTTGCCTTCCAGGCTAAGCCTGGGGCTTTGGGCTGTCTCCTGTTCAGGATCCTCGGGTTGTGAGCAGAAGCATGCCACGCTCTGACTTGCCTGAGCTCCCAAAATAGTGTTCAGTTTCTACTAGGCGAAGCGCACGCTTGCTGCCTAAAAGGAGGTTCAGTGTTACAAAATAGAGTGGAAAGTAGATGGGGTGAGCATTCTGGAGTTTGGAAAATGGTGAGTGAGAAGATTTTATTAAAGGCATAGGGCCTGAGCCATTCCTACAGGCAGCAGTTTTTAACTTTTCATCTCATGGTGTGTACAAACTAATCACTAAAATCCTGTGGCACACCAAAAATGTATTTTTTTTTGCCTATCTGACAAAAAAAAATGTATAATTTTGATTCATTCACACTGGATGGATGGCTGTTGTTGTGTTGGCTGTTGTCATTTTTTTATTTGACAGTCTAAGGGAAAAGAGGTCAGTGCCCTGACTAAGTAGTCAGGCCTTGCCTGTTTTAATAATTCCTGTTGGCACACCACTTGAAAATCGCTGCCCTGAGGTAGGACATGACTTAGGAGGTGGGGAGAGGCAGACACCCCGGGCAGATCGGCAGTGTGGGGAGGGAACGACGGGCAGCAGCAAGCCAGCAGTCGCGTGTTCGTGTGGAGGAGGAGAAAGAAGTGATGTGGGAAAAGAGTGGGACGAGCTTGTCTGTCTGCCTCTTCCCCATTATTCCAGGTCTGAACCTGCCGGCCGTTTAGACTCGGCATCATGGGCGCAGGGGACCACTCATTCCTGATGGCCGCAGCGTCCGCTCGCAGCATTCGGGGAGGTGGATCGATCCTTTTGTGATGGTCTGTTTGCGTTTTGTCTCCTTTTTTTGTGTTCCTTGGCTGTATTTGTTTCCTCCCTGTTGATGACAGTAAAAAAACAGGGATGTTTCCGCGTGCCGTGTCACGCCCCTGGGCTTGGATGACTTTCATCCTGTTGCTGTCGGACGGGGTGTACTGGAATCAGGTCAGTTGTCCTTCGCAGTTCTCAGCTCGGTCTGACAGTTGTAGGTGTTTGCTCGGGCACTTACTTAGTCTTCTGCCTGTCGGTGGTGGTTGTTTAGAATGTTTAGCCAGGGTTCTTCCAGGATCCAGCTTTTGCCATTTCAACCGCCAGTGAAGAGACACCATAGCTCATAATTTTAAAGCATAAAAAAGTTGTTTGAGAAAAATGAAAGTAACACTGGTGAATTCAACCCAGGCAGCTACTTGCATATGAGAGTGACAGAGCTGTAGTTTCTTTTTCTGCCATTTGTTCCTGTTTGAGGTTTGATATTGAGACAGTTTTTCTCACAGTTTTTTAGACTTGATTACCCCATGCCTAAGAATCAGCTGGGGTATTTGTTTAAAAGGTATTGTGATGGACCTAATGACCGGAAACTGGGGGGCTGGGGGACTGGACGGGGGAGGCAGATCCTGGGGCCATGCATTTGTAATTCTCACCCTAGATAATGAATGTGCACATTAAAGCTTGAGAACCACTGGATAGAGTGAACTCTCAGCATTATTCCTAGATGATGATGACAATAATAACTATTATTATACGTCTTTTGTTAGCCAGTTTCCCTGCTGGTGCCCACAGGCAAGGTCTCGGATTCGTTGGCTTACCCTCTGAGTGTAGAGAAGCTTGATGTTGGCGCTGCTGCTAAGTACCGCCCTTAGAACTTCTTCTTCATCTTTCCTGTAGAAAAAGAAACCCGAATCGTCATCACTTCACACGTATAGAATGGCTGTAAAACCCCTCAGGTCACAGCTGCCCTGTGAGAAGGGGTATTTGTGTCTTGAAGGGGAGTAGGCCGTACCTCACACTGCAGTGCTGCCTGGGGCATCAGTGAAAGTGAACACACTCAGTGCAGTGGTTTCCGATAAAGTCAGGAGAGGTTTCTGGACCACTGAGACTAAGTAAAACAGATCTGGTGGGGCCTGTGGCAGCACGGACTTCTCAGGACCAAAACCGAACACGGGTTCTGTGAGGGGTGAGGAAGATGAGGAGAGGGGAGGAGGGCTTCTCTGGTATGCTGCTATTCCAGAACATCTGTAAAGTAAGATTGTTTTTGATGTTCTTAGGTCTTACAAGCTTTTGTAAAGCTTGAATCTTTTAAGAGACCACTCAGTAATACAGAAATTACAGTGATCTCATTTGACATAGAAAATGCTCTCTAAATTTAATAAAATGTGGATTGAGTGGTCATTCTCTACAGACATCTACTCAAGCAAATATAGCTCTGATTAGTTAACATTTGAATTTTTTTGGAAAGAGTAGAGAAACCATCATCTGTCAGGTAAAGAGTTACAATGAGGGGGAGATACTGAGAGGACCAGTTTCTTACCTTGACTTTATTAAATCTTCCCTGAGATTTTCCTGATATGAAGAGTCAGCCTTAATTACAGGGTGGTCAGCGAGCATCTAGGGCACCAGAACTTCTGCGGTCACAGTGTTCTGTCCACTGTGGACTCGGTGGCCTTTTACTTCACGGGTGTTTCATGGTCAGTGCCAGGAAAGGTCATTGACTGGGCTGGCGTTGATTCAGCCCTAACTAACCTCACCTTCAAAATGGACAGACAGGCAGTAACTGCCAGTGAGTGTTCTGTTCTCCGTGTCGCAGTTAATCTAGACCTTGGTGACATTTATTGTACTTTTTTAACATGACAGAAAAAGCTATCGAATAATTATTATTTGCTTTTGATGAGCATTGCTCATTTAATCCTTACAGTAGGTCTAGTGCCCTGCCCAAGGCCCCATAGTAAGTGGTAAATCCACCTTCACTTCCTACTTTTGTAGATTTCACTTCCGTTGACCATCCTCTGGTGACAAAAGGACCGTTGTAAATGCAGATTAAGATAAGTCTATAAAATAATTAATTTTCTTTTTTTTTATTTCACTGTCTTGTTTGTAACAATTTAAACTGTTCTTGCATCTGGCAAAACACCTTTTTACTTGACGTAAATCAGAATTAATAATAATGCTGTCATCTTTTATTAAGAAAGACAGTTTTTTTGCCCCCAAACTAGGTAAATGATTGATGGCAAAAGCTATATGATAAAAAACTTGGGAGAAAGGATCACGTTCTTTTTGAAGTACTTTGCATTTGCATCTGAGAAATCATCTTACTGTTATGGTTGCACTGGAACTACACTCTTATTTGACAGTTTTTAGAGATGTTTTCTTGAGGCCTAGAGTGGTGGTGAAATTGGTTCAGAATGGACCCAGGAGAAACGGCGACCCACTGCTGACTTGCTTGAGAAGCAGATAGCAAAACAAAAATGATTAGGTGATAGTGACTGGTGTTTTAAATAACCTAGTTATTTAGAATTGTAAGTAGAATTGGGTGCCCTTTAAAAACATTTGGGATCTGTGCACAAAATAAAAAGAAAGGACTCGGCAGGGATTGCCGAAGACTGCATCACATCTCTCGCCTGTGATTCTCTCGGGTCTGAGGGAGTGTCGTGTGCAGGTTCCATGTTGTACTCTTAAAAGGAACGTGATGGTGATTTACAGGAGAAAAACATTAAAAAAATTTTTTTAAGGAAACGGGGTGTGCTCTGTACTTCCTTTCCACCCCCTCCACCTGCGAGAATGTGGACAGGGCGGTGAGCTTCGGAGCTGCCACCGTAGAATACCAGCGGGAGCTGCAGGCGGGGGTGGGGTGGGGCAGGCCACAGAGCTCACCTGAGCGTGGGCTGGGGTCTCCCGTCCGTGACGCTGCCGTGCCAGCCACCTTGGTGGAGCCATCGCTGTGCTTGGCTTTCTGTTTTATTTTGGTAGCAGTCGAGCCTGTTGACCAACTTAACTTTATAAAATAAAATAACTTACCCATGGCAAAAAGCGCAACAAACAAAGTCACAGCGTAAGCCTCACACTGGGGAAATGGCACTCATGTTTTCCAAAGGCCCATTTTCCTAAGTGCTTCCAGGTAGGAAAAAAATTACACATCTTCCTAGAAAATTGGCTAGAAATTACACACTGATTTCCCAGGAAAATAAACAGGTATGACTCATGAGAGTAAGAAAAAAAAGGTGCTCTTACACTAATAGGAAAAAGAAATGGAAAGTAAAACTACTGCATCGTTGTCGGACAGAAAGTGTTTGCCCAGCCAGCGCTGGCGGAGCCGGACGCTGGACACTGGACGCCGGGAGCCGTGGAGGAGGCACTGGCTGTTACTGATGACAGTGCCGTCGAGGAGAACGGGAAGGGAATAATGCTCAAAAATCTGAACTTCCCCGGGCGTGGGCGCTACAGATCGTATGGGGCAAAAATCACAAACACCATGGGTTTGGGGTTTGGGGTCTGGGGTCACGTTGGGAGCTGCTTAGTCAGAGGTGAAGTCAGGGTAATAAAGCATTTCTTTAGGTCTGAGGGCAGCTCTGACGTCTGTCCTGGTGTCTCCGCCTGGCTTCATGGGGTCGTTCCACCCTGGGACTCAGAGGCTGAAACATAACTTAGGTGAAGATGCTATCTTTAGTCTGCCAGAGGTGCAGCTGGTGTGACCATTAGTCAGGTCCCTGCTCCTGCCTCCTGTTGCTCCGGGGCTGCTGCTCATCAGGGGAAAGGCAGGGTCTCTGAGGGATGTGTACAGGGCAGGCAGCAGTAGATGCGCAGTTGTGAGTACATGGAACGGTTTATTCCTGTATTATTGTTGATTAATTATTGAATTATTTTCCATATGAGCAACCGTAAACTTACTTTTGCCTCACCCTGTGTGTGTGTGTGTATGTGTATATATATGGTGGGGGTGGGGGCAGATAGGTAGATAAATATGATTTCCAGAGCTAGGATTTAAGGCTAAATTTAATCAAAGTCACAAGGACCCTCACTTTCAATGTCATTTTTACCAAGCAGATTGGCAAAACCTCGAAAGTTTTATTAAAAGCCTCTGTGGTAGGAAGCCCTGTGTTCCCGGTGGCTCCCCCCGCACCCAGGCTGCCTCAGCTGCCCCACACCGGTCTCCTGGCCAGGCAGTGGCAGTCTGCCGCCTTTGTGCTTACACTGGAGACCCGCCCTGCCCTCTGCTGGGAATGCTGCTCCTTTGGGACCCAGTTTGCTAACTCCTCCTCTTTGTCCAAAGGCTCTCTTCTCTGCAAGTGTGTCCTGACCACCCATCAAAAACTGCCACCCCCCACCCCCTTTTCTCTTACCCTGTGCTACTTTTTCCTCTAGAGCTCTGGTTTACAATTCCCCAGTTTATTATTTATCACCTGTATTATCCCACCAGAATATAGTTCCTTGAGGGAGGGGATCTCTTATGTGGTTCCCTGAAATACTCTAAGCCCCTAGAATAGCCCTCATCAGAAAATTGTTAAGTATTTGTTAAATAAATGTAGCACAGCATAGGAAGTCTGGTCAATAATATTATTAAACTGTGTATGGTGGCAGGTGGGTACTAGAAATATTGGGGGAACACTGTAAATTATATTATGTACAGTATAAGCCTCTAACCACTATGCTGTACACCTGAAACTAATAAAAAATAATAATATTAAATGTAAACTGTAACTGAAAGATAAAATTTAAAAAATAAAAAATAAAAAAAGAAAGTCATCTGTTATGTTAGCTACCCTTCAGAGATAATAAATGTGTGTTGTTTTAAACTGCTAAAAAATGTAACAAACTAGGTTAGTAAGGCTAGGGAAGCAGGTGGGCAAATACATTGTTAACCACCTGTGGAGGATAGTAGACAATGTTTATCAGAATTACAGTGTGTGGACCCTTTGGCCCAACAGCTGTACTTCTACTTATGGTTATAGTTGTAGTTTTTATTTATTAAAAAAAATTGCATACGATTAGAAACGACTAAAGTGACCCAGTAAGGAGTTGTTTGTATTGAATATGGCGCATTCTGATGAAAGGTCTCTAAGATTTAGCACACAGGGAAGAATACTGTAGAGTGTACTGTCTTTTCTGTAAAAAGAAAAAAAGATGGAGGAGGAAATGAGAATGTGTGTTTATTTTCTCGTGCATACGCATCAAGAAGTCCTGAAAGACTGCCCAGGAGGTGTGGAGGGGAAATGTGGGAGCTTGGTACGCAAGGGGAAGTGTTCACCTCCTCATGTTTTCTGTTTTCTGAAGCAACAGGAAGTATTTTCAGCTCAAAAAGTTAAGCTAAAAAATAAAACTAGAAATGATAAGTGCTGTACATCTGTGAACATTTAAAATATTTAAATACACTGAATATATCTTTAGCTTATTTGGGGGACAAAAATAATGTAAAAAATGATTCCAATTGTCAAATGATGGTATTTTTATGGACAGGTTTTATGCTATTTCATTGTACTTTATGATTCTGAAAGTAACATGGGTTCTGTACTTTTTGCTACATCTGTTTTGATTTTTTTATATTGTTGTTATAGATAATCCATTCTGGTTCCATTTTCTTTTCAGTCCTGATGATATTGGGACCTGCTGGTACATCCTTCTTTCCGGTTCTGTGTTCATTAAGGAATCCATGTTCCTTCCAAGAAGCAGGTATGGTACAGACATTCTCTGACAGATTATCCATAGAGCTTGAAATCCTTTTGCAGAATCCTTTCCCTTCCCAGTTCCTCTTCTAACATAAAGCAAAGCCATGCCTTGGGGTGTTAATACGTACATCTTTAAGAAAGGGCTGTTTAATGTTATAAACACTGTTTCAATCTCTTTAACAAAGGGCAAGAACAATAGACCTGCTGGTGACGTGTCCATTTGTTATACATGAACATGTCAAGCTAATTTAGGACACATTTATTCAGTGGGAGTAAAATCTGGCTCTATAACAGGCGATCTCGTAAACATCTATAGAGAGGAAAAGAAAGTTCAGTGAGACCACTTGGGACTGGAAATGGAAAGTCAGGAACTGTGGTTGACTTTTCTGCCTCTGAAGACCATATGGTCTCTCATTTTTGCATCTGTCTCTGGATTGGCTTCCCGCTCTCTAAGGCTATTAATGTCTTTCTCCCTGTGACTTTGGCTTGTGTGTGCCAACTGTTGATTTATGACCTTATGTCCCTAATGTTTACACCATTTGACTACAGTGCCTGTGCCTTTTCTTTGGATTCTTCAGGCTACAACCTGATTGGCTTGGCTTGGGGCCGATGTGTTCCAGTTCCAATCAGCTGCAGCCAAAGAGAGTTGGGCCTCATCTGTTACAAAAGTGGCTGTCTGTGCTTGGGTCCCAGACTGAGGGTATTAGCTACTAAGTTTCAGTGGCTATTTTTCCCAGTTGTGTATTTTTCACAAATAAATACTTTTATCTTGACTAAAGATTTAAACATTTTTAACTGATTAAATATCTTAATTTAAAATTACTAATTACATATTTTATTTAAATTGACTGAATCTGCTAAAGACTAGTGCTCTCCCTCTCCCCCCTTCTTACCTTATCTATATATAACCTAGCCTAATATTAAAATATATTCTTGCTAAACAATTTGGAGTGGCTCAAGGTAAGAATCTTTTAAAGACGTGAACAAACTTTTATGACAAATCATAGTCGGAGACATAGGGAGAGGTAATTCAGATGGTGCTGGGTGTGGTAATAGAAGGAACGGAGACCGGCGGCCAGAAGGATGGCAAAGGAGTGCCAGAGGCCCATGGCGTCTGCCGAAAAACAACCTCTGGTGCAATTCCCTGGCCTGCTTGCCCGCCACTTCTCTGAGATCAGATTGGCAGGCGTTACTCTCTCTGGAACATGGCCCCATGGGGGCGGGAGGCTCAATGGCCTGTTTGTTTGCTGTTCTTGTAGTGGCAGAGGTGACAGGAGGAGTCGTTGTGTCAGCGATGGCAGGAGGAGTGCTAGAAGTAGGACTGGTTGTAGTAGTCGTGACATGGTGACGGAAAATTAGCTGAGGCTTTGCTGGTGCTTTCTCTTTCCCAGTCACTATTTTAAATGCTTCATACGTACTGAATCATTTAATTTTACAACTATTTTTTGAGGCAGATAAAATTGTTACCTGCATTCTGTGACTGATGAAGACTCTGGCAGTGAGAATTCCTAGAATTCTGTCTAGGAAGCTTGGAGTAACCCTGTGAAACAGCCCCTGTAATGGCAGAGTTCTGTTTCCTAGGGGAAGGGAGAGCTGAGTAGCAGCGTTTTCCCAGTCCTTCAGACAGAGGTCCTACGGTGGGTCCTCCGTGGAGACTGCGTGTGCCTCTGTTTCTGCTCTTGGAAGAAGGTGTAGGCAAAGCATATTTAAGGACTGGCATATTTTACAAATCACATTTTAATGTAAAACGTAATAATAATATAAATATAAATGACCAGAGATAAGGAAAAGGAAAAAAAAACATCACTTAAAATCTCTCATCCAGGATAATCAATCTTTGATATTTCAGTGTTTTTCCATGTAGTCTTACAAATACATATTCTACATGCTAAAGAACATATTCTATATGCAATTTAATTTCTTGCTTATTTCAGTTAATATCTACATGTACCTGCATCGCCTCATAACATTAAACACTCTGTAAAGACTTACTCTTTACACATTTTTTAATTTAATGTTCCATTTTTGAACTTTCCATAATTTAGTTAATGATTATGAAGGGTAAATTATGCTATACGGAATGCGATTTCAAACTGGTGCATTGTGAAGAGAGCAGAGGTTAATGACTTCTGCAGCACCTTGTTGCAAGGTCTGTGGTACGAACTCAGTCTGTCCGCCAAGCCGCCAGCACAGTGAAGAGCCTGCAGTGGTCTTTTTTTGACTACTGGCCATCCTCAGCTAGTCAAGTGACAGCTTGTTCTAGCTTGTGGAAAGGAACCTAATGTTCAGAAAACTGTTGTTCTTAGGACTCACAGTTCAGACCTGTTTCATGAACACATGTTTTGGACTCTATGTCTAATTATTTTAGATGACATGAGTTACTCTTTCTCTGGCTGCATGTCAAATGCTTGCAAGTCAGTACTTTAATGGGATGAAGGAAGGAATGGTGTTTCAGGCTGAATGACAAGCTAGTGCTATATATAGGCCATTCCTTCATGTTGCACCTGGTGACATTTGCTCTCCCCACGCTGTTTGTTTCCTCTGGAGATGTTGCCTTAGGAATAGTGCTGAGACTGTTGTAATGTGAAAGCATCTCGACTGGTGCCGTGCTAAAGGTGGACATCAGTGAGTCATTTCTGTTTCCCTGTCCAGAAAGCACTGAGGTTTGATTACAGAATAACATGGCTTTAGGTGTTAGTGATAGTCTGCTGGTTTTATAAAATAACCAGTTCACAGGCAATTCTCCACATTCACCGTGTTTTTGTCATGATAGCCTAGAAATTGGTCATCAGTGTATATGATGAGTACTTTGATCAGTGTCTTGAAAATTTCAGCTCATTTTGACAGGTAATTCACCCTTAACTGTTAGTTACACATCAAAGGACTTTGAACAACAGTTTCATACTTTTAACAACTTCTCGTGAAATTGCTTTGACTCCTGGTATCATCACGTGAGAAGGGTGTTACACATTGCAGAGAATCTGTCATTTGGCTTCCAGTTATCATTAGCTTTATTACGTTTCTCAGTTGATGTTTACATCAGCATTTTATGGTTTCATTGTTTAAAGAAAAATTTTTATTTCCTTTTCAGATAGATAATTTTGGTTGCATGTTTTCACTTGGGTTGTTCAAACGTGAGTGTTACTCCTTGGTGAGATTTTTAATGTTTGCGCAGCATATGACTGCCTGTGTGACTTTCAGTGACACAGCAACTAAGCAGTGCCGTTGATGAAAACGTTGTTTTTGTGAGTTTTATTTTATTTTATTCGATTTTCCAAGTTTTGAAACATCGGTATTTGTACAAGTGTCTATAATGTCACTTTTAATATTGTTACATACAATGTTGCCCTAAGGTGGAGCTAAACTCTTTATTTGAAGTACAACTTTTATTCTTGAAGCAATGTATGATTTATAGTTATATTTTTCTTGAAGTGTTATTTAAAATATATTTCGGTTCTTTGTGTGAGCAGAAAGATAGTGAACAAAGGTAATTTAGGAACACAGCAAAAGTTATTCTGATTCTCATTTAGGAAAATGCCGGGGGGGGGGGGCGTTTGCCAGAGAGGGTATCCAAATGGTATAAACTCTGTGTTTTTCTAAGCCTGTAGGCAAAGCAGTGTGGTCACTACCTTGGGCAAGTCGTGTGCTGCACAATTCTCTGACGTGCTATGTCCGTGGCGGGCAGAGGGCAGGGAAGTGTCTTACAAGGGAGGTCCCCCATCCACCTAATTTTTCCAATGGCATCATTTACAATAGTAGTGGGGCTGGAAAGCAATAGAGGAAAATAATCTCGTATAAAGTTGTAGGGTAGGAAATGGTTTTCTTAATGTATTTTTGTTTCTACCTAAGGGCAGGACAATATTAATAATGTTTATTGCTGTATTTTGTAGAGCAATAAGCAAACAAATCAGTGTATTTAAGTCACTGCAATAAAAATTGCTATATACTTTAAATTTTCTCACTTCTAAAACTGCCCAACTTTATAAATGCTAAAGCCTATTTTCTAGTAAAGTCATAGTGTAATAACTTAGATTAATGTTATTTTTTTTGTCTGCTGGCTTCTTTGAAAAGTTGAGAATTCTAATTTAGGTATTAAAATAGGCTGGGACTGTGTTTCTAAACTTTCAACTTGTCATTTGGATTATTTGTTAAAGAAGAAATAGTTTGCCTAAGTTGTGTGTTAACTCATGGAGTTAGAATCTTTTTCTCCTAATATATATCATTTTTACGTCTATCTGCAAGAAAAACAGAATACTAGATATTTAACAAAGCATTATTGTTATATAGATGCTTCTTTGAATTTATCATGGTCACTATCCTGGAAAACAATCACTGCTATTAAAACGTTGAACTTGGTTTTCTCAATAGACTCAATTTTATCATAGAGACCTCCAAGAAAGGGCCTTTTAATAAAAATGGTTGTGCACACCATATTTAATCATAAACAACATCTTTATTGTTCTGATAGTAAAAATCTTTTTATGTTTTCACAAACAGAGCAAGCTCTTCACTTTCCACTGATGCATGCCGGGGTAGGGGTCGTCACGTTGAAAGACAAAATAAGCCTGGGCTGGCCAAGAGTCTAGGAAATTGGAAGATGCCAAGAGAAGGGTTGAAATTAACCTGGGAGCCAGAAGGACTAGGCACAAAGACCTATACAGAAGGGTGGTGCTTCCAGCGCTGAGATGGGCGGGTCTAGCTGTAGGGTTATGTCAGGGGCAGACCTGTAGGCTGTCATCTGCACGCAACAAGTGTTGAAAAGTTATGCTCCTGTAGTCAGGATTGGTTCATGGGCCCCTTTCATATTTATGGGTTACTCTGTCCCATTCTAAAATAGGTTTGGTACAGTTCAGTTCTGAGGCATATGTCCACGTTATTTAATACATTAATTGAAACTTGTGTTGAGTCCTACTTACTGTGTGGTCTCTGCATTAAGTTTTGGAGCATACAGAGACAGCAAGATGGTCTACTCCCTGCTGTCATGTAACTTAATACCTGGTTGGGGAGATGAGGCAGTTCTCTGTGAAACAGGAAAAGTTGCCCAGGTGTCATGAAACAATACAGAACAAACTGACAGAGCAAAGATGGCTAAGAATGCAAAAGCCCTTCAAGGATAGGGATAGGTATTTTAATGTAAGTGCATGGTAACCGAGAGTGGCTTAACTTAAGGAAGTGCATTCTGAGTGGGGCTTATGGTTTCGATTGCCGGGCCGTGGTTGGAAGTGAAATCTGGACATAGTACAGAGTGTAAGTGATGGCACAGAAGTGGGGTTGAGGGAGGGCTGTGCAGGCATAGGCATGAGAATAGGAGCAGGTTATCTAGAATCAAGTGCAGTTTTGAGCATGAAATAGTTGGGAAAGCACTGGTGATGTTGGCATTAATCAGAGGCCTAATTTACAAAGCTGGGTATCTTGGCTGGAGCGTTGGTGAATGAGGTCTCAGGTAACATTGGCAGGAGGGTGGGAGAAATGTGCACATCACTTATTTGTGCCATGTTGGCCGAGTCCATTTGCAATTAGTGCTTCTCTTTTATTGATATCAAATATGTCCACAATTTAAAAATGAAAATTATGCTGTCGTACTCTCGATGATCACATTTTAAATTAGGGCTGGCAGCTTTAATGAGGGTAAGTGGGGAAACAAGACATTTAACTAATCAGTTCTGAGAGGCTGAAATACTATTCTCATTATGATTCTCATGGCAAACAATGAGCTACTTGAATTTAAGAATCACAGGCCTACTTTGTGCTTGCCTGCAGTACATGATACGTTAATTGATTGCCCTGAGAACTGGGTAGTTTGCACAGTAATGGAAGAGGGTGGAACAATGGACGAGTGATTCTGTGTGCAGTAGGGACTGATGGCACATTTAAAGAGTATTCCTTATTCCATGCAAAGAGCTATATAGGATTAGAAAGTCGTATTCTTGAGAGAGTATAAATTTGTTATAAATCATGTGACACCTTATTAGAAAAGGGAGCATGGCATTTTAAAAATAATTCACTGGTGAATTATGCTATGGAAGGGCAGGTAGCTTTATTGGACATTAAATGTATCCAAAAGGTGTGCAGAGAAATGAGGATCCGAGTTGTGGAAATTGTGTATTACAGGTAGGATTCACCTTCAGGTGTAGGTAAAACCGCAGCAGTGGAAACACAAATTATAGGCATGGAAAGGAGAGAGTGGTTATTGGAGAAGAAATGGGGGAAAAACCTATGGATTGTTGTGAAAGTGTCCTCACTGAGTTTTAAAAATGATGTATTGGTTCTAGATACCTTCCCTCCTACCACGTGGAGAAAGATGGGAAAAAACAGAATTAAATGAGGTGATACATAAGTTTTCAGAAGTTTTCTTTATAACCAGCACTATTAGAAGTTGTTTATTTCTTTAAAAGAAAAAATGATCCCCTCCCTTCCTTGAAGAGAAAACAGAAGACTTTGTTTAATTCATATTTGGAATGACCTGCGTGCAGTTAGTGGATAATGGCTGCAGGAGTGAGCACAGTAAGTTGTACGAGAATTGTTTATCTCAGGCAGTGTCTCACATCAGCCATTACCACATTATTTTGGAGAAGTAGGTGTTTGGGGCCCATATGTAATTGGCCAGATAATGGAAATAGGGAATTATGGAAATGTTATGTCTGTTTTAACTTAAACGTTTAACTTAATCTACACATATAAACGTAAATTAATAACTGACTATAGAGTTGGACTGAAATACATACAAATATGCATAAACATGTCTGTGGTGTGTGTGTGTGTGTGTGTCAGTCACACACAGTGTTGGACTTGACTGTTTTCTCCTGTCTCCTACAGTTATTGCCACCCCCTCCCCACACCTAATCAGTAGCAGTTTTAATAACTGACATATCTGTATCAATACTGCCAGAGTGTTCTGCTTCCTATGTTAAGTAATTATTAAGTTAAAGAGATAGCTATCAAGAATGAATGGTAATTGAGTGGTTCTTTTAAAATGCTGGTGTGTAAAATCGAATCACCACAAGAGGTAGTATCCTGAAAACTTCATATCTTAGGAACATTGTTTACCCAGAGGATTATCAAAAGTGATGAGCAAAATGACTAGAGCTGATTTCTAGAATGAAACATTACCCTAGGCTGTTAGTCATGTCTTTTCTAGAGAGTCCTCAACTTGGTGCTTAATTGATATTAATGAGCCGTTCTGTCCTGACCTCTCTTCTAAATTGCTCACCTGCAATCCTTTATATGCATATCCTTCTGTCTTACTCATTCATCCTACAAATAGTAAGAGCCCTTTACATCCTTGCCTAGAGTCTGGTGCTGAAGCACACAGAGTTCGTGCTTGTGTCACCAGAGCCAAGAGATTAAACAGAGCTGTGAGAAGAAGAGCGGTCAGCTTGTCTGGTGCTGCAGGGACATTCATTCAGTTCAGTGGAAAAGGAGACCTGACCTTTGGATTTAGCAACGCAAGGTCAGAGGTGGCCTGAGCGGGCACACCAGCCACAGTGCAGTGGCGGAGCTGGCTGAGGAGACAGTGGGAAGATAAGAACTGGCCAGAGAGAGAGATTTCATCATTTTGAGTAATTTTACTGTGAAGAAAAACAGGGAAATGGGGGTAGTGGCTGGGAGTTGTGAAATCAAGAGGGATTTGTTTCTTTAAAATTAGACTAGTGCGGGTTTGTATGTTGATGGAAATGACCCAGTAGAGAAGAGTAAATAGGTACAGCAGGAAAGAGGGGAGCTCATTGCAGGAGTGGATGAAACCCACCAGGCAGAGAGCTGTCAGGTTTGGGAAGAGTGAAAGAGTGTCATCACCCTTTTACACGGATTTAGGATAAAAGGTGTAGGTCTGTGCATTTGGGAGTTCGATGGTAGGGATTTAGGAGTCGTAAAGAGAGAAAGAAGTTGTTGAAACAAAGGTAATGCTGAGTGCCCATCTGATATTTGTTGTCATAGACTGATGTGTATGCGTGTGTTTCCTATAAACTTCCAGCTTTTAGGGGCAAGCATGGAGAAGGTGGGTGGTTGGGTGTTGCTGGAGTCTGTACTTTGCCATTTGCAAACACCACAGGAGAGAAGGTGCAGGAGCCAAAGGTGTGCATGGAACACCTGCCCGTATCTTTATGGGAATTTGCTCCAGGTCCCGTGTGCTCTCAGCATCGTATCTGGAATGCACCAGACGCTGACACGCCACCTGACCCAATGCTTTTCCTGTCTCCAATGGCTTTAATGAACGGTGTGTCACCAACTGTGGAAATTTCTGTCAGTCTCAGTGCTGCCCTCTCCTTTGTCCCCTGACAGTTGGTTTTTTAGTGAATAACAGTTGAGAGTTAGAAATGACAGTATGGAGCAAGTCAGCTAGCTGCCTCTCTCACCTCTCCACTGCCTTTGTTCCGATGTCACCTGCCCTACTGGAGTAGCTCCCTGAACGCCTCCTCTCCTTCCATGGTGTTTCCATGTCATTGTTAAGAAGCACTGACCTTTTCTTGTTGATCCCTTGCATAGTGAGCTTAATTGTCTTCCAGCTACAAACAGATACAATCCAGGCTCCTTAGTGAGAGGGGCATTGGGCAGTTCAACATGTGTTTCCAGCCTATGTTACTCCTTACACCTTCTGCATTTATGCAGGCTAACTGTGGCCAGAGCATACCTTCCGCAGACTGCCTGGGATGTCCACCTCATTGTCACCACCTGTGCCCCCACCTCTACCCACCACATTTTATTTACTTTGGGAGCCCTATTTTTGTATTCCTGTCAGACCAATCCTTTGATATATGTACCAAACTAAGATTTTTCAAGGGCATGGTCTGTATAATGTATAATTGCTTCCTCAGTGTGTAGCAAGTACATAGCAAGCATTTAATAAATATTTGTTGAATCATTAGTGGTTCAGGATTCTACTTTAACTTGCCCTTTAAAAATCACTTTTAAAAAGATTTTAATAGTATTATGCTAACATTTCCCCTTA
Organism: Tonatia bakeri; assembly: GCA_004024845.1. NCBI lineage: Eukaryota > Metazoa > Chordata > Mammalia > Chiroptera > Phyllostomidae > Tonatia > Tonatia bakeri. The sequence goes on from PVIA01000051.1 coordinate 637,590, forward strand.
AAAAATAGTAATTCAATAACCCATGCCTTAGTGGGTGTCAGGTTAATGTAGAAAAGAAAAGTCAGGGTGAAGGTGAAGCTGCAGCCTAATGGGAGGAGTCTGGGGCAAGTTCACGAGAAGCTGGTGCTAGTCCATCTGCGCAGGAGTGCGCAAGAAGGGGGAAAAGGCAACTGGATAGCACTGTGCCACTGTAGCGAGGATAGTTTTGGCTGCGTAAACACAGCAGGAGCTGCTGTTTCTCCACTGTACAAGGACCCTGAAGGGAGGTCTGGGAAGGTCTGGTGGCTCCAGAGGACAGCCGTCCATCTTTCTCCTCTGCTTCCGGGGCATCCGTTCACAGTGTAGGGTGTCTGCGGAGCTCCGCTCTCAGGTCTGGGGTGGAAGCTAGAGGCAGGAGCAAAGGCAGACGAGCAAACGTGTTCACTTCCATCCAAACTGATTTTTGGGAAACAGGTCTTTTTATAGCTCACTGTGCAGAATGTAGTCAGATGGCCACTTTGGGCACCCAGGAGCCCGAGACACGTAGTGTTTTATTCTGAGATGCAATGTGCCCCACTGAAAATAGTAGTTTAAAAATGCCCTTCTAAGGAGAAGGAGGAGAATGGATGTTGGGGTAGACAACCAGCAGCCCCTGTTCTCCTTGCTCTTTAGTTTCCCCTCACATTCTCTTAGTTGGCCCGTTGTCTTTCTTTGCTAGATGCTCCTTCCCCTCAGCCGTGGGCTCACACCCTCTGGGAGCTTAGCTGCGCCCCTTCAGGTCTTACATCATCTACAGTTCCTGTTTGTCCTGCCCAAAGTTGACTCAAGTCCAGGTGTCCCCATGACACACACATTAAAGATTTTAAAGAATGTTCTGGGAAAGAGTTACAAATAAGGCAAGTAAAGTTGTAAAGCACGTGAACCTGGTTTGACGAGAGTTGATGTATTAAAGGGAGATTTAGTTGCAGTTGATGTGAGTATATTCTATGTTAAATTTGAGATAAGATCGGTCGCTAGTACAGGAATAGCGTGAAGTATGTAAATGAAAAAATGGGATATACTGAAATGTTCCTTCAGGAATTCATTGTACTTTCTGCTTTAGTACGAAACAGCTTCATCCTGGAAAGCTAACGTGATTTGAGCATTTTTTTAGACCGCTCCTGCCCCTTTTAAATCATATTCTGATGTGATACCTGATGCACAGAACGAAACTGTTCTCTGGAGAGGGAGTTCAATTGCTGGATCAAGTTGGGAATTTGGTTGCTATAACTACAAGTTCACAGATGTGCTGGACATAAATGCAAGCTTTTCTAGTCCTTGGAATGCTGGCTGTTGTAGGGCCTTAACAGAGTAAGTAAGTAGCCTTCCAGAAAAGGACTTGGCTGTTTTTGTGTGTATAGAGGACGTGATATCACAGGTCATCTGAGGCTTGAGGTGTTCAGTCAGGGAATTTGTCATTTATGATCCTTGGTGTAAATGAGCGAGTTCATCCTGGAACTCCTTCTTTGCAGTAATGTTTGGATTTCTCTTGCTGAAGTGAAGGCTATTATCTTTCATAAAGGTTTTAAAGTTGGATGTGTGTCTGTCAGTGAAATATACAATATTATGTTTCTCGGTAACATGTTTGGATTGTTTATCTGCTGCTAGGTATGAGGAAATTCATGACCCTTGCTTGTGCCATGGTTGTTTGCGGGTAGAGGGGGGTGGGAGGAGTGTGTGCGTTACTGTTTTACCTTATGAATTTGAAGTCTCCTACATAGATAGCAGCTAAGTTTGCTTTTGTTTGAAGAAGCTTCCTTTCAATATTGGGAGCACTAACAAACTAACAAGCAGAAGGATGTTGTTGAGAGACTAGACTGATAGGCGATCACATCATGCTTGGTGAAACTGGAACATCTCTATAAAACTGAAATGTTTAACTAGTCATAGTTCAGGGACCTTCTATTTTATTTTTATAATGATTTAAATTTTATATACATGTACACACATAAAAATAATAAATATATTCATATACAGTTAAATATATGTTAAAGCCAACAAAATTATATATTTGCATGTTAAAGTAAGTGCATTCTGTGTTATCTGTCTAACTTTATTTTTTGGATGTATTGAAAATTGTTTAAAAATAATACTCAAAACAGTTGAAATATATAATGTGAAGTAACAGCTTAGACGTGTGTATGTCAATTTGTGTTAGAATTTAAATAATATGGATTTTAAAACTATCTGCTTAATATTTATTACTGATTAGAATATGAACTATAAGCCTAAAACATTAAAAATTATTGGTTTCTTTAGATATTTCTTACTTTTACCACACATTTATGGTCTTAGAGGGGTTATGTGTTTTTACAATTAAATATAAGAAACATTTTTTATATTGAATATTCATGTATTATAGATCTACATAAACATTAAATAACTATTTTCTTAGTTATACATTTGCCTAAATTTTTTTAGTCAGATATTTCAGGATCAGGATTTTTTGTACTTTATTTTTTATCAATGGCTTATTTTATGTTTTATAACTCTGAACTGCTTAGTGTGTTAGTTTCATTATATATAACTGTTTTACTCAGAAACAGACTCATAGATTTAACTTAAATGTGGAACTTAAAGAAAAAGGGAAATGCACAAAATAGAATCAGGCTCATAGACACAGAGCGCAGACCGGCGGCTCCAGTGGGGAGCGGTGGGGGGCTCTGTGAACAGGGTGCAGGGACCCAGAAGTGCGACCAGTAGCCACAGAGTCGTCGTGGGCATGTGAAGTGCAGAATGGGGAGTGCAGTCGGGAATATTGTGGTAACTGTCTGTGGTGCCAGGTGGGCGCTGGAGGTGTCGGGGGAACACTCAGTGAAGCATACGCCATGCTGTGCACCTGAAACTAATACAGAATAATACTGAATGCAAATGGCAATTGGACAAGATTTTTTTAACCTAAAAAAGATAACTTTGTTATTTCTTAATTAAACACTTTTATGTAATTTCAAAAATTAGGCCTGTGGTCAAAATCTTTTAAACACTTCTTTTTTTTTAAAATTATTTTTTGGGTGAACACACAATACAATTATACACTTGAAACCTATATCATTTTGTTAACCAATATGACACCAATAAATCAATTAAAAACAAAAAAAATAAAATGAAAATAAATAAGTAAAAGTTAATTTTTGCTTCATTAAGGTGAATTTAGAAAACCATCATTAAGTATTTATACTTAATTCAGTTTTTCAAATAGAAAAACTTTGGATTTAGAGTAATTCATTTCATTGGTCTAAATCATATATATTCCAGGATTTATATGTGTATATATATCTCAGAGGTCTTCTTCTGGAATGATGGATTACATGGTATAAAATAATAAATAATTGTTATTAAGAATATTGAGGCCATTTCAGTTTACCACTCTGTCACTTGATCTTGAATTTTAACATAATTTTGGAAACACAATGAGGCATTTCTGTGAATAGGGTCTTTAGGTTTTATAATCGTTACCCCATGTAAGTGAACTTAAAAAAAAAATCTTTATATATAGTTAGTTTCGTGTACGCAATCATCATTGTAGCTGAAGAGGAGATTTTTCTCCATTGATTGTCGATGTCAGAGTATGATGTAATTATAGTCTTTCAAATATAGTAGCGAAGCGCTGCCTGGTAATTACTCAAGCCCAAGAAGTATGAGTTTTAATTTTTCTAAGAATGTGCTTGTGGAACAGCAAGCAGAAAAGACACTGTATTCGAGTCCTAGTGTTTGCAGTGAAAATCATTAGAAAATAACGTGGGCAAGACTCTGAAAGATGATTGACCACGACAGAGGTTTCCAAACTGAGCTAGTTATGAGATTCAGTTGGCCTTAGGAAGGGCAAAATACTGAGTCCTGGTCTTCAGAGATGGCTTTCGTTCACTACAATCTGGATTGGACCTTACATTCTCATTATCAAAGCTTATGAGCAGGTAGTCGTTGAGATCAGAACTGAGAGGCTGGGCTAATGACTATGAAACCGACATGGTCAGTAGAATGAGAGGATCCTGGAAGATTTGGTAAACGTGAGCCAGAGACAGGTCCGCTATCAAAATTGCTTTGGTGTGCTAAGGCTAGGGGCCTGAGTAGTATTTTTACAGAAATAGAAGCTAACAGGTCACACGGGGGAGTAATTTAGAGGGATTAATTAATGGAACATAGTGACGGAAGTTAGAGACAAGGGAGGATACGGAGTAAACAATGGTTCCCATGCTTGAAACATGGATGTCTGGCAGCAAGATGCTTTTAACAGCTATAACCAGATCTGAAGAGGGTGAGTGGCTGGCTGTCAGAGTTTAAATGAACATACTGCATTTAGGCGCATTGTGGTGCATGCTCTGACAGATGGGGAGAGATACAGGGGATGTGGGGAGATGGTGCAGGCATCGGATCCCCTGAAGAATGCTGGGGTGACAGTAGGTTAGGGTGCAGCGGTAGGTAAATAGGGAGAGATTGCAGGAGCAAAACGAGATGCTTAAGAAGACAGACTTTGACGACTGAAATTGTACTTCACTGACCATCCCTGTGCAGAATTATCTCATGGCCTATTTTGAGCAAGTCATGCAATGTGTAAGTAGAAGGCAGATTTCGTAAGTCCTGTTGAATTTTATAAGCGATGTAGTATTGATATTTTACAAAACATTAATTTGGAAAGAGTGTTTTTTTTTTTTTAATTTTCTGGTTCTTATGAACATTCACGATCATCTGTCCTTTTGTGTGGACATGTCTTTTCATTACCTCTTGAATAAATAAATACCTCGGAGTGGAATTGCTAAGAAACTGCCAAACTGATTTCCATAGTGGCTATAACATTTCCCCTCCAGCAGGGTTCTGAGGGTTCTGGTTGTTCCACACCTTTTCCAACACTTGATATTGTCAGTGTTTTAATTTTTACCACTGTAGTAGATATGTGGTGGTAATCTCACTGTGCTTTTATTATGATTTCTCTGAAGACAGTGTTATGGGGAATTTTTAAAAATGTTTATGGGCCATTCATATATTGTTTTTGGTGAAATGTTATTTCACCCATTTACAATGCATTTTTTTTAAAAAAAAGAATTTTGCTCAGTAAAAAAATTGGATTGACTTGACTTTGTTTTTTGGATACAATTCCTTTGTGGGATATATTTTGCAAAGCTTTCCTGCCAATCGGTGGCTTACTTTCTCTCTCTCTCTCTCTTTTTTTTAAATTAAACTACAGTTTACAATGAGGTGCTGGGGTGGGGGGCGGTGACTCCTGCCCCAGAGCAACACGACTCAGTCTGTGACACCACTTGAGTCATCTGCACCTTTACTCCAATGGCTTGGGCTGCTGACTCTTCTGCAGGATGTGAGCTTGACGTGGTGGGAGAGCAGGGAGGAGAGGGAGTTGGGCTATTGCATTCCCCCAGGCTGATGCTGTGTGGGGGGTTGTGCTCAGCCTGGAAACGTGGCTTCTGTGTGCGGTGTGGGAGAGGGACTCAGCACAGGTACCCTGGGAGCTGTGTCTTCAGCTCTCCACAGAGTCCCACAACCTAGTCTTTCCTCACCTGAGTCAAGTCTTCTCAGAGCTGCCTCCCTCCACTGGAGTCCAGAGTGAGTGGGTGCAAATGAGGTTTTGTGTGTTGATCCATTAAGAGGGTGCCTGGGTTTCTATCAGACTCCTGTCTCTCACTAGTGGACAGAATGTTGTCTTATAACAGCCAAATGTTATGTGGGCCCCTCTTCTTGGGCCAGGTGCTCTGGACTGGGGAGTCCGGTGTGGGGTCAAGACGTCATGCCTCTTAGGGGGGACCTTGCAGCTGGGATATCCTCTCAGATTCTCAGTCTCAATCGCCACACATTGGTGTGGGGCCAGCCCCTTTTGTCTCCACCCTTCCTACCAGTCTCTGTGTGACTTCTGTGAAGACTCAGTTATCAGACTTTTGTTCAGCTGGTCTTCAGTCGGTTGTTCAGGCTGATTGTAGCATATCTTAGTTGTACAGTTTGGTCCTGGGAAGAGGCTAATGTAACTTCTACCTACTCCACCATCTTGCGTCTCTCTCCACCTGCTTCTTAACTATGCCTTTAAAAGCAAAAACTTTGCATCTTAATGATGTCCGTTATGTTAATATTTTTGGTATGGATTGTACTTTCGGTGTCCTCGTAAAGAAATTTTTTCTTAACCTGATGTCACAAAGGTTTTCTCATGTTTCTGTTCTAGAATATTAATAGTTTTAGCTTTTCCATTTAGGTATGAGATTTGCTTTGATTTAATTTTTATGTATGGTGTAAGTTAAGGGTTGAAGTTTATAATTTTCCATCCATACAGATATTTAGTTGTTCCAGAACCATTTATCAAAAAAAAAAAATTTTTTTTTTCATTAATGTGCCTTGGCACGTTTCTTAAAAATCAGTTGACCATAGTTGTTCGTATCTATTTCTGAAATCTCTTATGTTCTAAATTGATCTGCATGTCATACCAGTTCACATTGTCTTCCTATGTGTTGTCTTATAGTAACTGTTGAGATTCTGTAGTTGAATCCCTATCTGTGGTCTTTTTTTTTAAAGATTTTATTTATTTATTTTTAGAGAAAGGGGAGGGGAGGGAGAAAGAGAGGGAGAGAAACATTTATGTGTGGTTGCCTCTCATGTGCCCTCTACCAGGGACCTGGCCTGCAACCCAGGCGTGTGCCCTGACTGGAAATCAAACTGGTGACCCTTTGGTTCACAGGCCAGTGCTCATTCCACTGAGCCACACCAGCCAAGGCCCCATCTGTTTTCTTTATCAAAATATTTTTAGCTCTTCTATGTCTTTGTCTTTCCATATAAATTTTAAAATCAGCTTGTTAGTGTCAAATGTTGTTAGGATTTTATTGGAATTGCACTGAATTTATAGATCAATTTGGGAAGGCTTACTATCTTAACAACATTGAGCTCTCCAAACCGTGAACATGTTGTATCTTATAATTTGTTTAAGTCTTATATAATTTCCTGTTTCAAGGTCAGTACTGCTTTGTAGTTTTTAGTGCACAAGTCTTGCACGTCCTTTATCAACTTTATCCATAAGTATTTTATTTTTGGTGATGAGTAGTAAGGCCATTTCAGTGTATATGTAAGGGAAGATCTGAAACGGGTTAAACAATATTGCCAATGTTACTTATTGCTAGAATTAGAAGGAAAAATTACCTACAGAACAAAATGAAACAAGATAAGTGTGGCTCATGAAAAATGTTCGTATTTCATTCAGTGCTTTACATAAATTGACATTTTATTACTTGATGTCTTTGTAAGAAATTGCATATATGTGAAAGTTTCTGCTTTTCCTTTCTCAGAAATGTGTTTTTTTTTTTTAACTTTCAAAAATTATGAATGCAGCTTGTCCAAGTAGCCTGAAGTGTCGTCCAGGTCTCTCTTACAAAGACATGCCGAATGTTTCAACTTCCGTTATGGTCTGAGCTGGGTTTTGGGGAGGCTGGTGTCTAGGCTTTGGTGCCATTCATATAAAACTAAAAAATATCAAGCCCTGGCTGGCGTAGCTCAGTGGATTGAGCGCGGGCTGCAAATCAAAGCATCGCAGGTTCGATTCCCAGTCAGGGCACATGCCTAGGTTGCAGGCCACGGCCCCCAGCAACCGCACATTGATGTTTCTCTCTCTTTCTCCCTCCCTTCCCTCTCTAAAAATAAATAAATAAAATCTTAAAAAAAAAAACTAAAAAATATCAGATGTTTGGTTGGCATTCTCGAGATCTTACTTAATTCTTTTAGGTCGACTCAGTTTTTTTTCTGGGTTAGACAAGCCACAGCCATTTATTTGAATTCATCTACCATTTCTTTCGTTGACAAATTATGTCTTAATGTAATTGTGAGGTTATTTCTTAATGTAATTGTTTATTTTACCTCTTTAAATGAATTTTATAAAAATGAGGCCACTTTTAGATAACATTGTAGAGCTAAGCTTCCTTGTCTCTTCAACACACACGTGGTGAGCTGTGCACAGTGAAGTGCGAACACTTAACAAAGGCATTTTGGGTGAGGCGTGTGTCTGCACGCTGAATGGGAAGGCTGCGATGGACCATGACTTTTATACAAACTGAGCCGCGGCCATCTGTGTACAAAGCACTGATCAGCAGAGACCTGGCTGTGCCACTGTGTGGACTGATAGCAGATCAGTTTAGCTGAGCTGTTCTCGAGCAGTTTGGTCACGGGGACATAGACACTACCAAAGTGGAGTCAGCATCACTCCCCTGTGCTTTGCTGGTTTAGATTGTGGCAAGAGAGAAAAACTGCTTGCTCTCTTCACCCCAGCACAGCTGAGGTAAGATCCACCTTTTTACTCTTGAAGGGAAAAACAAGCAGAAAAGCAGCCTCTTTCAACTTTTCACATGCTGTTTTGATTTAAATTTATGCTGGTTCTTTTCCACTATAATCCCTCAAGCCAGGTATACAATTCAGCATTCCTTGTGTGGAAAGCAACATGTGTAGTACAGCTTGGGTAAATTTCAGTAACAAGATTGCACTGCTGAGCCCATCTAAGCATTTGACCTTGAAGACTCATAGGAGAGCAGACATTGCAGATTTTCCTACTTGCCCTTGACTTACAAGAGAGTAGATAATGAATTAATAGAAATTGATAAAGAGTGTCTGTCAGGCAGCCGCTGAGGTCATGAGGCTGGTATGTGGAAAGAGTGCCCATGCAACATGCTTAACACAGAACTGCAGCCAGGAGGGGCGGGTGGGTCATCGAAGCAGGAAATTAGCCGGCAGAAGGAATGTTGGCTCCCTGCTCCGGCTCCAGCCGCATGGCCTCACTGCGAGAAGGCACCCTGGGAAATGGGGAGTGCTCACTGCTGCAGAGAAAAGACCTCCTATTCTAGGAGGTGGCAGTGCCATTGCTGCTCCTAGTGCTTCAAAGATGCTATTGAAGACAGTGCAGGTTAGATTTCTTTTTTAAAGAATTTAAAATGGTAAATAGAAATATCAAATGTTTAGTACTTCTGTAGTTAAAGAGACAACAGGCTACGGAGAAATGAACAGAGAGGGGAAAATACAGCTATGAGGCTTTGGCTTGTAATTTTTTTTTTCCTGTGCTCTATTTTTATAAGCAAAGGTTAAACATCGAGAACCACTGGGCAGAGGAACAGACCTCTGTTAATTTGTGCAGGGCGACGATTGTTAGAATATCTTTAAATGAGCCTTGAAGGAAATTTAGGGGTACTAAAGTGTGTGCTTAGTTTTCCCAAGTAGTTAACTACTGAAATATGATCCTGTTAAAGGCCATGCTTTCTAAACCGTTTGTAATTTACACGCAGCAGCAGCCTGGATGTGTGCTTGGGGTGTGCATGCTTTTTGTTTCAAAAAGCTGTTACTTTCTTTTTTGTTCTTGTTGAACTAAAGAGTGAGGAAAAATATTTAAAAAGATTAAATGCATTTTTAAGTTAAGTCTCTCAAACCACTTCCTTACACTTCTGTTAAAATTTATTCCTATGTATTCTACTGACTTTTGAGAATGGAACTGATGGCATCAGCAGTTTCTTGTTATTTTTTTTTTTTTTCGTTTCCTTAAAGTTAATTGCTCTTCTGCTATCTAAAGACATTGTGCGACTATTTTTGTAAGTCCAAAATAAATATATAGATTTTTGGTTTAGGAGCCTAATTCCAGTCATTTACTTAGATTTTAAAAGAGGAAAGAGAAATTTAGTAACTGCTTATCTTTTTCTAGAAAGGAACATATGAAAAATTTGTATCTTAGAGTATTCCATGTTTAATCCCTTTGTACGTTAGGACTGCCTGCCAGTGTAATCTCCGTTTGATTGCTGTGTGTGCCCCCACAGGGCCTAGTCTGACGTGAGTAAGTTTACATTCCAGTACTGAGGCATTGCATTCCACTGGGCAGTTCTGACGTACAACAAGAATGTGGAGGCCCATACAGAGGGCAGTTTTAGGGACACAGATAGAAGAGGCTTCTGTGCTCCGCAACCGCCTTTCGTGGAAACTCACGTTGGTAGAAAGTGCTCTTGAGTCAACTTGGGTGGGGAAAATGTGGTCACAGAACCTAGAATCCAATGGCCTTACCAGAGTAAGAGCCCACGACACCCTGTCTGGTGTGGCATTACCTGTGGGTATTTATGAAAACTAGGTAAGACTTTATATTCTCAAACATTTTTCCCTTCTTGTTGTGTCTCTTGAACTTGAAAGAAAGTTTCCCAGGCTATTCATTTTTATTTTCCTCTATTTTGCATTACGGAGAAGACAAGTTGCTGTTAGTAATTTTTTTTTTTGCCTGCATACTTTTGGTATTATAAAGCCATTCAATTTTATCTCTGTAAAAATATTGAGCTTACTTTATTTCAATTTTCAGAACAACTTGCAGTTCTTAATTTATACTGTACTAAAGTTTAGCAAAAGTTTAATATAACAGGAGTGAAACTCTGGATTGTAACACTGTTTTTGGAGGCACTGTTCCTAAATTAGTTGTACTAAGGAAATATGAGCATTAGGAATATTCTGCTTGTTATGCTACAAATGATCTTTTCATTATACATATGCTGTGAGTTTTTTTTTTTTTTTTTTTTGAAATATCTCAGAGAACCAATAGATGGACCCAAAGTGAATCTGCATCACTCTGAGTCGTCATCTTTGGTTGTTTAATGTAGGATTATAAGGACATTCTGAAGTACACTGAAGCTGAATACTTGAGGCCCCGGCTGTACAGTGTATTTACACAGAACCGTTTAGAAAGATTTAAAATATAGACTATAATAATTAAATCTTTATAGTATGTAGAACCAGAAGACTGTCAGCATTCTTTAAAAATATATACCATACCTTTTTGACTCTCCCTATCTCTTTCTTTCTGATTTTGTAACCTTTTAGGAAAGGCTGGTATCTAGTATAGAAGGAGCTAACAGGTGTTTAAATATTCAGGCCAAGTCTCATTAATGGCAGTTACCTACATCTTGCTTGTTTTTGAAAGACAGTTATTCATATATATGTATTCATATTTGTGTCTTGTATCATATGTAAGTATGTACACATAGAAAGATCGAAACTACCAGAAGACTGAGATTAATTTGTAAAAGTACTTTAATTCAAGGTTAAAAGATAAGCCATGTCACTTTATCTTAAATTATTCTCTTCCTTTACTAATTTACTTTAAACATTCATGTGTTTAGATTTTAAAAATATCCGTGTTTATCTTGGTGCGTGGCGTCGTGAGTGTCACGTCAAAGAAGCAGATGTGGTGCCGGGCGAAGTCCTGGCAGTGGCCGTCCAGCCAGGCTCGATTTTACAGGTTCGACATCCAGATCTTTGACTATTCCAGGGTGACCCTCAGGCTCTTGGCGGGCATTTGTAATTTGGCCGAATTTGAATCAACTTCTGAGTTACAAAAGCTGATTTGTATTTTTCACTCAACTAGCTAGTGAGTGAGCCTCCGCCAGCCTCTGAGAATGCACCCTCCAGAAGAGCTGTCTTCCCACCTGTCATTGGGCTGGTGCTTTCTGGGCGAGTGTGCCGCACTATAGCGGTGCTCACGAAGAGGCCCAGGAACTATTCCTCACGAACGCCACGCTTCTAGGACTAGAGTTTACATTACTGAACGTGGATAAAGGCTCTCACAGAGAGTAGGAGAAAGGGAGAGGTCAGTAACAGAGCCTGTTATTTCCGGCATCTGAGTTAACCGACGTTCGGGTAGGTTGGCTGAATTTCTCCAGCTGTGAAGAGAGCACTGAACTGGAGGGGCAGTTCTCGTGGGAAGAGTAGGATGGTACAGGTTGTACATATTGTAATCACTGGACGCCTTTTTCTAGTTCCGAAATATTTCAGGCCCTTTGTAGCACCTTGGATTGTGTCATACTTTCAGGTGTGAGATTGAAGGAAAAAATGCTGTGGTGCCTTTACAATATGATTTTTTTTTTCAATTCTGAAATTCTGTAAATTCATTTTGGTTTTGTGATACACTTGCAGGAGGAAATATGATAATATTTTTATCAATCTCATGATGCTCGCTGCTCTTCCTGTTATCAAAGCTTCTTTTGTACTTGTGTTCCTCAGGGTACAAACTACTTAAGACTAGGGACTATGTTTAGTGGGTTTTTCATAAGCTCTGTATTGACTACAGAGCTTATATTGATTGTATAATGAGTCCAATGATTATTTGGAAGTGGAAGCAAAATTTTCTCTGTCTCCCCATACATATGTAGAGATGGGGTGGAAGGGTGGCCTCTGGTTTATGGTCAAGGGTAAAATTAAAATGGGATTAATGCTGGATAAAAGAAAAATGTAGGTATAATTGACTGTGCTAAGAACTCTGATTTAAAATATTTCAGTAATACTTGTTTACGTTTTCTCATCTCTTTCTAGTTTCCCCTCGAACTACAACTTCTATTACCTCATTGCTTAATTAATGTAGAAAAGAGCTTGGTTCCCGGTTTATCAATGGTACAGTTCGGTCACAAACTTACCTCTTCCTTTGTCCCTAAAGGTTTGTTGTTCTTTGGTCAAAGTAGAGTCTCAACTTTTTCTTCCTCAAGTCTTGAAATTTGGACAAACCTAGAGCCATTAAGACAAACAAAAATTCTGTTGCTAAGTTGGTCATGTAAGACTTTTAAAAAATTTGTTGTTAAATATGTATTATACACACGTACATACAAAACATAAAACATGCCATTTTCAGTGTATAATTCAAAGTGTTAATCACTGTCACGCTGCTGGGCAACTAAGTTCCATAACTCCAAACAGAAACCGTCTAACCATTAAGTATTCCTCCAACTCCTGGTAACCTCTAACCTACTGTCTTTCTTTACGAACTTGCCTAGTCTAGGTATTTCATATGACTGTAATCATACACAATTTGTCCTTTTGCGACTGGCTTATTGCACTTCGCAGGATGCTTTCAAGGCTTACCCATGGTGTAGCGTGTTGGCAGACCCTTCTGTAGTTTCCACGTTTTGGCTGTTGTGGATGATGCTGTAATGCACATTGGTGTGCAGATATCTGAGTTCCTGCTTTCAGTGTTTTCAGTATTTATCTAGCAGTGGAATTGATGGATCTTCCGGCAATTCTATATTTAACTTTAAGGGGAAGGGTCAAACTGTTTTCCATAGTGACTGCACCATTTTATGTTCCCAGCAGCAAAGTACAAAGGTTCCAGGTTCTTTGCATTCTCTTCATCACTGGTTATTATTATTTTTTCATTGATAGTCATCCTAGTGGCTCATTTGCCTTTAGTATCATGTGAAATGGTATCTCATTGTGGCTTTGGTTTGCTCTTCCCTGATGACTAAGGGTGTTGAACAACTTCTTGTATTTTTTTAATTTTAATTTTCAATTACAGTTTATATTCAGTAGAATTTTGTATTCAACAACTATATACCTTACAAAGTGATCCTGCCCAATATTTCAAGTACCCGCCTGGTACTATACATCACAATTACAATATTTTTTTACTATATTTCCTGTGCTGTAATTACATCTCCATTACTGTTTTCTAAGTACTGATTAGTACTTCCTGATTCCTTTACCTTTTTCATGCAGCTCCCCAACTTACCTGTCCTGTGACAACCATCATCTCTTCTCTGCATCTGTGAGTCTGTTTCTATTCAACTTCCCATGTTTTTATTTGCTAGTTTTGTATCGTCTTATTCAAGACCTTTCCCCAGTTTTTAACTGGATTGCTTCTTTTTGTTGAATTCTGGGAGTTCTTTATATATTCTGAACATTAAATCCTCCTCAGATATATTATTCGCAGATACTTTCTTCTATTCTCTAGATTGTCTTTTCAGTTTCTTGATGTTCTTTTGATGCACCGAAGTTTTTAAGTTTGATGAAGTCCAGTTTACCTGTTTTTGCTTTCGCTTTTGGTGTCATATGCAAGAGTCTGTTGCTAAATCTAAGGTCATGGGCATTCATCTCTATGCTTTTTTCTAAGGGTTTTGTGATTTTTGGCTCTTTTATTTATATAAGTGATTTCATTTTAAGTTAATTTTTGTTTATAGTGAGAAGTGGGAGTCCAACTTTATTCTTTTGTATGTGAAAATACTGTTGTCTCACACATTTGTTGAAGAAACTTTTCTTCTCCCAATGAATGAACTTTACACCTTTACCAAAATTCGGTTGGCCACAGACATACAGGTTTATTAGTGGACCTTCTATTTTATTTCATTTCTGTCTATGCTTGTGTCAGTACCACACTCTTTGATTACTGCAGCTTTGTGGTAAGTTCCAGACCAAGAGGAGTGAGTCCGCCGGCTTTGTTCTTTTGCATAATTGTCTGGCTAATTAGGGCCTCTTGCAATTGCATATGAATTTGAACATTGGTTTTCCCAGTTCTGCAAAACAGGTTGTTAGGATTTTAATAGGATTGCTTTGCATCTACAGATCACTTTGTATAGTTGCTTATAAGATGTAATAAAAAGAATGCATTTGATAGGACTAATTGTCCATTTCTGACAGTGGCACCTAGGGACATTTGTGTTTGTGTGAGTATGTATGTTTGAATGTAAATGAACATTTTAAAAAGAATTTTTAGAACCATACTAAGTATGGTTCTTTTTTTCATTTTCATAGAACAATTTTGGAACAGGAAAGTACTTAAGTGATGGCCTAGTCTAACCTGATAATCTTACAAATGAGTAAAATTTAGGATATGAGAATGGTCAAGTTGGTTTGCTAGAGATCCCAGTGATACAGTGAAATACTGACTTTCCTATTCTCTTCATTTTTTTTTTTTAAGATTTTATTTATTTATTTTTAGAGAGGGAAGGGAGAGGGAGAGAGAGAGAGAGAGAGAGAGAGAGAGAGAGACATCAATGTGCGGTTGCTGGGGGACATGGCCTGCAACCTAGGCATGTGCCCTGACTGGGAATCGAACCTGCGATGCCTGGTTCGCAGCCCGAACTCAATCCACTGAGCTATGCCAGCCAGGGCTCTATTCTCTTCATTTTACATGACTTTCTTACTATGAAGTTTGATACATTGTACACCACCATTTATAAAGAGTTTTATAAACAAAACAGGAATATCCATAGGACTCACTTAAAATGTCTAATTAACTTGGAAAAATTGCTTGATAAAATATTTCTTTGGAAGAATTTTTTTCTCATTTTTCTCAAAGATAGGTTATTAAAAATGGTTACTAAAATATATAAATATATGTATTTATATACATATTTGACTGGTGTGGCGCAGTGGATTGAGTGCTGGGCCTGTGAACCAAAGGGTTACTGGTTCAGTCCCAGTCAGGACACATGCATGGGTTGTGGGCCAGGTCCCTGGTGGGGCGTGCACACATTGATGTTTTAAAAAAAAGCTTACTAAAATGTTGACTGGAGGAGGGAAGGGAGGATTTTTGGAGGAATGACTGGGCAGGGGTGGGAGGTGCGATAGTCGAGCGAGGCAGGATTACCTAGCTGGACCAGGATTTTCTCACGGTTCTGGTCCTCACATAGCTGTGTAGAGGGAAAAATCTGCTGTGGTGTTAAGATGGGGCTTCTCACAGACAGGGCGAAGGTGCCATATCCTTCGTACGCTAGTGCAAAGTTTTCAGGAGCAGTGGGCGTTTAATACGCATATCTACTTGATCACTTGATAGCTAAGGAAAAAGAGTCTTAAGTTGAACATCTTTTCCCTTAACATTTAAGTATAAATTGATTTGAAAATTTAGAAAAGCAAATACACTTTTTAGGTGAAAGAAAATTTAGCCTAAGCCACTTAAATTATAGAAGAGAATTACATACACTTTATACATTCTTTGGATTTTTTCATGGTTTGGCATTGATCCAATGCCCATCCTATTG
Organism: Tonatia bakeri; assembly: GCA_004024845.1. NCBI lineage: Eukaryota > Metazoa > Chordata > Mammalia > Chiroptera > Phyllostomidae > Tonatia > Tonatia bakeri. The sequence goes on from PVIA01000051.1 coordinate 653,345, forward strand.
GAGTATTGTAAAGCTTTGTCTAATGGGATGATTTAAAGCTGCTAAACACAAAACATACTCATACTGGTTCTCCTTTACATACATTATTAATTTGAAAACATCATGCTGGAATTTTCCAGAAAAATATATGTCTGAAATTTAACAGTTTGAAGGGTTCCTTGTCATTCTGTGTAAGTAATGATTAAAGATAATCTTTCTCCAGTATGTATTTCTTATAGTTGATTTTAATTTTTATTTTTATTAATCTTGAAAGTTGGCTTAAATTCACAATTTATATTTTTTAAATCTTTTTTTTCTTTTCTAGTTTTGGTAAGCGTTCTGCAGGAAGCTTTAGGCGTGGCTGTGAATGCATTGTTTTGGAGCCTTCTGAAATGATCGTGGTAAGAATATTCCTATGAAGACATTTTTCTTCCCTGCTCAAAAGTTATAAAATAAGAGCACTTTCACAATAGTATAGTATATACTATACTATACTTACAATAGTATAGTATATACTATATTATACTTACAATAGTATAGTATATACTATACTATACTTACAATAGTATAGTATATACTATACTATACTTACAATAGTATAGTATATACTATACTTACAATAGTATAGTATATACTATACTTACAATAGTATAGTATATACTATACTTACAATAGTATAGTATATACTATACTTACAATAGTATAGTATATACTATACTTACAATAGTATAGTATATACTATACTTACAATAGTATAGTATATATTTCATAAATTTGTATATATTTATTTTATAGATTTTATTATAAATTTGAGTTCATAATCATTGTAATTATTTACAGGATTCAATTACAGTGATCCCTCACCTATCACAGGAGTTACGTCTCACCAGAGACTCCCGCAATAGGTGAAAATTCACGAAGTAGTGGTGTTATATTTATTTTATTATTTATATATATTTTAAGGCTTTATAAACCCTTTCCCACAGTCTTATAAACACTTTATATGCTCTTAAACACTTTCTACACTCTTAAAGCTACATAATTTTAACAACATATATAATTCTATATGGGTACAGTATACTGCAAAATCCTGTGATATAGTGAAAAGTCCGTGATACAGAATTAGATATATATTTTTTTAAAAACTCGAGATACAGTGAAGCCGCAATAAGTGAAGCGTGATATAGTGAGGGATGACTGTAAAAGAAACACAAAATACTGTCCTGGCTGATGTGGCTCAATGGATTGAGTGCCGGCCTGTGAACCAAAGGGTTGCTGGTTCAATTCCCAGTCAGGGCACATGCCTGGGTTGCAGGCCAGGTCCCCAGTTGGGGGCGTGTAAGAGGCAACCTATTGATGTGTCTGTCACGCACTGATGTTTCCCTCCCCCTCTTTCTCTCTCCTTTTCCCTCTCTCTAAATATATATTTAAAAAATCTTAAAAAAATAAAGGGGGCAAATACCTGCATGTTTGGTGCTTGAACTTTGTGAATCAATCTATGATAATATCATGTAATTGAAATTTGGGGAGAATCTTTGAATTGTAGGATTTTAGCTCCCCAAATATTGATTGCAATGAGTGAGATACTTAAAATGAGTCACAGTGATATGTATGTATTTAGGCAATAATTATCATAAATAAATCACTTCAGTTCTTTTAACTCATTGAAAGAAAATTGGGGAACTAGTTTACTGGTTAAACACTTTGTTGAGATCTTTCTCTTTTTAACTAAATTTGTGATTTTAAAACTATATTTAGATAAGACATATACATAAAAATGTTAAAAATAGATATTAGCAACCTTTTTTGGTGCTTCTTAAAAAAAACTATGACATTCTTCCTTATTACATAAAAGTGATTTTAAGATAGGATCATATGCATTTTTTAAAAAATCAGCAACAAAAATAAGATGGGATGGAAGGGGCTCCAGTATAGACATTCAGTTGATACAATGTTCATATTATTCCTCATCGAGCATCCTTTTATTATGAAACATTGTAAAATAAATGTTGGCCTAATACAGATGCCGGTGGAAGCTTTTAATTCCCATTTAGTAAAGTATTTGGTAGAGTACCAGTCTGTTTTTGGAGAAGACAATAGGGTTTTTCCCTATGACACAGGGGAGGAATTTCATCAAAAATGAGAACTTCCTCACGAAAGCTAGTGAAAACTTCTGGTAAAATTTTACAAAATTTACTTTCAATTGAGAAAGTGGCATGGTAGTGACTAAAGATTTAGATTGGGAAAAATGTAGGCAGATAAATAGAACCTTGCTGCAGCAGGTCTTTTTTATTTTTTAATTAATTAATTTATATTTAGAGACAGGGGAAGGGGCTGAGACAGGGAGAGAAACATCATTGTGTGGTTGCCTCTCACCCATCCCCAACTGGGGACCTGGCCCACAACCCAGGCCCCCCTCATGTGCCATGATGGGAGTTCCTCCGCCAGCCCTTTGGTTTGCAGGCTGGTGCTCAGTCCACTGAGCCACACCAGCCAGGGTGCAACAGGTCTTAAAAGATTTTAGATATTTCCTAGAGATTTTGACCTCCATTAATGCCATTTTGGGGTTTCTTTGAAGGGTTTTTGATCTTCAACATTCCTTGAGACTTTTATACATGCTGGTGTTATACATACTATCAGGGTTGCTAGTGTGAGAATAGTTTTATCATCTAAATATGTCTCTATAGTAAGCAGTCGCATTTCAGTTCTATCAGTATGATGAGGATTAACATCATGTGACTTAATTCTCTAATAGTCCATTCCAGAATTTCTGAAATGTTTAAAATGAGGAATTGTTATTTTTTAAAATACTGCCATTTATAAAAAAAAGAAACTAAAACCTCCAGAATGAAAGTGGAAGGGAAACCCTTTGATGATCTACCAGAGCCATTCTGCCAGCAGTCCTATTTAAGTCATTTGGATTGGGGGATTTTTTACCATCTTACTCATATGCATCAGTGTTTTTGTGCTTTAATTGACAGTGGAGCAGTTGCTTTCAAAATGTGTGGTAATGTATCCGGTGAGTTCTTTCACTGCTAAATCAGCACAAAGACTACTGAAAATATCCCTTCCTTTGAAACTACAGAAAATTCAAGAATTACCCATATTGTCCTAAGTGGAACTGAAAATGCCTCCTCATAAAAGAAAAGTTACTCAAAACCAATTAGTTCCAGAGAAGTTTCAAAACACTTAAAAGTCTGTTTAAATAGTTTGGCTACAAAACGTCTTTGCAAAATGAATGAATATGGACTATCTGTAAGTTTTATTCTGTATTTAATCTTAATATGGAATGTTGTTTTTGAAGAAATGATTTATTTTACCTTTTTTTAAAAATCAGGTGGACTATATGGATGAAAATGAAGAATATTTTCAGCGTCAAGCTTCTCATCGACAGTCTCGAAGGAGATTTAGAAAAATTAACCAGAAAGGTGAAAGACAGACAATTATTGATACAGTGGATCCCTATCCTGTGGGCAAACCACCTTTGCCTCGAGGCTATCATACGGTAAGTTTTAACAGTATGACATTTTTATTTATCTTCAGCTTTTGGGGAGAGTTTTGTAAAAAGACATTTAAATTTTTTATTTTTGATGAATAATTCTGTGGTATATTCACTTGAATTGCAGATTTTGCTGGAAATATACATAATATGAATAGTTTTAAATAGAGCATTGAAATAAGGTATCAAAAAATTGTTTAGCCCTTTTATTTCTTAAAATGTTTTCTGAAGATCAGCTTTGTGATCAGTATGTATAGTTGTAACTGGGATATTTTAAGTTCTTAATCTAAAATTTTAGCCTCCCCCTATCCCAGTGACTGGTACCATGCCTGGTTTTTACTCAAAAAGTAACTATATAAAAATTAAATATTATTTTTATACTAGCCTGAGAATATTTTCTGCGAATTTTTTGGTTTTAATCTGATAAACTGAGATTAGCATAATTTGAAATGATGCTTTTTAAAATTCTAGTGTAAAGATGGTTGAAATACAGGGTCCAACCTGCTTGAGTATGACCAGTAGGGTAATAAATAATATGGGTGAATAATTTATGGATTTAATTTAAACATTTCACCTAAAATGTCACATGGTGTGCTTGAGTGTGATATTGTTACAGAATTACATGCTTATGGTTTTGTGAAAAAAGATTTTGTAATAAAATTAGTTTTGCTGGGCACTGTATTTCTAATAGGTTCAAAGATCCTCTTAAATTCTTCATTGTCATTTATTCATAAATATTTAATAAGGAAACTATTTTTTATGTTTGAGGAAATCAAGCCACAGATAAGAGATTTATACTAGATCCCAATAGAGGCAGCTTTAGAACTTCATTTTATTTATTTACTTTCCTTTATTTCTGCTTAGTTATACTATGTCGTATTTTCCATGACGGCCAGTCCAAAAGAGTTGCAAACATGCTTGAGGATTTCTATTTTCAACAAGAAGGTAGCTTGAATTCTTACACATGTCATAATATGGCCGAAGATGCTCCATCTGTACATGTAATTCCATAATGGAGTATTCATTATATGCGAAATTAATTTTAAAATAAAAATAAAAAATAAAAATAGGTAAATGTCAACTACTTCACAGTTCACATTTGTTTTTCTAATCTCCCTTTTTCTTTCTTTTTACAAATAAGTATAAATGCAAAAGGCATGGGAAAACGTATATAGACGTAAAATTATATATTGAGTTTTTTTAACTTTAAGTGATATATTTTATACCTATGCTCCATATGTTCTATTTGTGAGAGCTCGTTGTATGGAATATCTACGCACTCTTTGATCACCAGCTACCCGCCTAGTTCTCTTACCACCCCTGCACTACTTTAATTTAACATGAATTCTAAAGTTAAATCCTTTCATTGAGCTCATTTGGAAAGGGTTGCATTTTGTTCATCATAAAGACAGCTTTGTTTGTCTGTTGGAGAAACTGGTATATATTTTTTTAAAAATCTATGAAAGGTTTTTTTGTTACTATTGTCTATAAAAGAAGGTAGTATTTTTAGTATTAGTATAACATCATGGAAGAAGGAAATATAGATTAAAAATGGTTGTACAAATTAATAGTACAATATGACATTTTAGCCAAGTACTAGTATTGATAATATTCTTTCTGCTTTAGAATTATTTTTCCAACTCAAAACAACAACAACAACAACAAAAAGAATTCCAAATCAGATTCCATACTAAGGAACTTAGTGGGAATGTCAGTTAGTTAAAAGTTAGTGTCAGAGCTGATAGTTTAATTTTATGTTGTAACATGTATTTGGGGAATTGTCTGTCTCCATTCCCAGGTTTTCATCCTTTATGGAATGCTTCGGTCACTTTTCTTGTATAACTCCCCTCTTTTAACCTAGCTTTTTTTTAAATGTGCAGGGTTGTTTTTTTTTTTTTTACAAGATTAACTTTTTTAAGTGATTTAAAAAATACATGTTATCTGATCAACAGGTACTTTTGTTAGGGAAAATTCAGGACTAGGATGACAAATTTAACTTGATTGCTAGTGGATCATAAACTGGTTTACTAATATGTGACATGTTGGTATTAATTTTACTAAATGAGTTCAGGTTGGCAATGACATGGCTTGAGTGAAAATACTGTATCCTGTTTTTTGTGCAAATTTTGTTTTAATTATATAATACTTATTGATTTACCTAAATATATGATTTTAACTTAGGAAAACATTTTTGTGTGTATGATACCACAGAATAAAAATAATTAAATAAAAATATTCATTGACTTTAAGTCATATTTACTTATTCTTAAGAGAAATATTTCTCTCTGAAAGAACCATACTAGGATGTTATTGAGGTTGAAAAGTTTATTGTAAGGATGCATGATCATACTTCACAGGTGATCTTTAAATGATTGCAAGTGCATTTCAAGAGCATGGCTAAAGAACATACTAGACATTATACATACAGACAATTCTATAGGTCATACTTAACCTAATTTTAACATTATCTTCATTTTGGCAGATGTACTATAGCATGTCTGATAATGTTCATCTTTTCCTTTCCTCCTTTATGGCACTCATTTCATTTTGGCTCAAAGGAATGCACTAAATCTCAGGTATTGTAATTTGTGTGTGGTCTCCTAATACTAACCCAATTTTATTTGTGAATTTGCATTGTAACTAATGAGTTCTAATATCAATATGTTTGCTTGGTCTTGTTCTTTTGTATTTTGGCCTGAATTAGTAAAATCTCTTAAAACTTCGAAACTATCAGGGGCCTAGGCGGTACCACCAGCTGCCTTATTGGTGCAGCTCTAGGGATGAAGTGCCCGCCTTCTCTGGAGAAAGAATCCAAGTGTAACCCGCTCACTTTTAAGACTGAGTGGAGCACTGTTCTTTACTAACCTGCTTTACACATAAAGAGATGAAAGTAGAAAGACAGATGGACATAATGGAAGTTTAATTGCTTTTTGTGTGAAAGCTTATGGAAAATTTCCATTAGACATTTTCGTGTTGAATGCTCTTAACTTCCGGCATCCCAATGTGAGAGCATTTGGGGACACCACTGGTAAAATTATCGTCAAATACAATAACGCCTTAGTCAGAAAGGAAATAAAAAATCACTTGTTTTCTTATTTGCGCTTTATTTTTAACCAGATTTCCTGCTTTTATTTCTATAGTTTAATCAAGAGGCCTGTAATAATACCTTTGCTCATTTCTTTCATGCCAATACATGACTAATTTATGGGTTTCAGTGATACTCTTTTGAAGTTTTGGGTCAAATTTGGTGTTACCAGGGAATTTGGAATCGAGGATTTAAGAACAATTTAAATCTGGAAACTGATTTAAGTAACTAGTAAAATTTTGTGGTTCTGGTTTCTTATTGCACAGGGAAAAGATCATGAATAATTTAATTTACATTTGAAGTCTATCATCAATATAATATCTTTGGCTATTGTAATAACCCTGCCTGAAAGCATGAAATACTTATATAATTTTTCAAATAAAATGAGGCAGATACTTTGTGTTTTATATAAGAAAATACATATTAACATGCCACAGGTGGCACGGTTTCAATATTGTATTTTAGAAGCACTGCTAATTTTTAAATGATGTGGTAAATCCAAACAATTTTTATACAATTTTTAAGTTTCATATCAAAAATTTTAAAGTTACACCAGTGTTTTGAACTTTTACCTAGTAAAGGTATACTTAAAAAATATATAACTTAAAATATTAAAAAATAAATCAGTGTATAATTAATTCTCCTCTTTTTTAGTGTGGAAATTACCAGTTAGTCCAATTCCTATTTAGAACTAGGAATTGAATTTAAAATGTGCACTGAGTTTTTATATACCTTATGTACACTTTAAAAATGAGATGTGTTGAAGTAGTTTAAAGCAGTTTATAATAATTTTCTTCAGAAATGTGAATGCCCTGTAGTCCATGTAGAGTGTTATGAGGACATTTTATCAAGGCAAGCATGTGAGGTGTGCCGAGAGACTGTGTTTTCAAATGCACTGAGAAGATAAGATTACAGTCGGCTTCCCTTAGCATTTACTTACATTTTGATTATATTCTTAACCTAATTTTGGCAGCAGCGTGATTGTAATTGAAAATATGGGATCCTGTTTTTTGGAAGATGTACTTGAGGCTGTATTTGAGATGGCCAGAAAGTACGATGTGGCATGAAGTTGGAGTCTAGGAGTGAGTGGGTAAAGATTATAGAGGCAGGAGGTCTGCAGGTTTCTGGCGGAGCATGAAGGGTTTGGAGATTGACTTGGGGCTTCAGATAGGTTTACCTTGTCTCCAGGTTCAGAAGAGGGTGGGTAGGTGTGGGAGGGGTTTGTTTATTTTGACCATAGTTATAGGCCCTCTCTGCATTCATGGGTAATTTATTCTAGAAGTTTCTGTGGGTAGGGAAATCTGAGTTTCCCAGTCAAAATGGACAGAAGAGGTAGTGGGACTTCATGGGGGGAAGGACTGGAGCGATGTAGAAGCTGCTATGTACCTGTTCTGCCATCTTTTTTATTTTTCTTTTATTTTAATGAAAAATCAGCTCTAACGTTTTCCCAGTTTGGAAAGAGCAAAAATGGTTCAGGGATGTTAGGCTGATGGCTGATAGAAAACTTTCCTGGCTACACTGTAGAGGTGATGTGTACCAAGGGGTGATTCAAAAATTTTCAGCCTTTTTTAATTAGACGCTCTTCACACTGTGAAGTTCTGAGTGACTTTCCACGCCCATTCCTACTTGCCCCCCAAGAAATGGCTCTGCTTTATGCAAATTTTGAACTGGGAAGATTTGAACACAGTATAACACAGTTTCAACCAATGCAGAATTTTTGAAATAATGAAAACCTATTGTTCCCACACATTTTATTAGTAGTCCTGTACTACATAGTGAAATATGTACTTCAGAGTACTGTTTAATAATTATATATTGAATTTTTCAGTAGATTTTTCAAAGTTCTTGATGCAGGTGTATAAAAGTAATAAAAATACTGCATAAAATTAATGTAAGATATGTTGAATTAAATGTACTACTACAGTATTATAGGAATCATTTCTTATAATACACTGTCTATAAAATGTGGCACCCATGTAATATGATTGATTCTTATATGAGTTGTAAAAATAAGTCCCAGTTTTTTAAGGTTGTTCTTTATAATATATAATCATTATATAGTCATTCCTAGATTATATCTTATATATCTTCGAAGTAGATTTTTTTTTTTAAGAGATAGATTTGATTTGAGTTGGTTCCATCTTCAGTAAAGGACTTCCTGGTAGGTTTGGTTAGTTTCAGAAATTGTTATTGAGCCTTGGCTGGTGTGGCTCAGTGGGTTGAGCTCCAGCCTGCGAATCGGAAGGTCGCTCACTCGTTTGATTCCCATTCAGGGCACATGCCTGGTTTGCAGCCCAGGTCCTCAGTTGGGGGTGTGAGAGGCAACCAACAGATGTTTCTCTCCCTGTCTTTCACCCTCCCTTCCTCTCTCTCTAAAAATAAATAAAATTAAAATCTCAAAATTGTTACTGAAACAGGTGAAAAAATACAATGTGTAATTATACACTTCTCTTTGACATTAGACTTTTTGACTTTATTGTTCTCGAATTAGAAATAGGTAATACATTTACTCATATCTTGGCTTTGCCACTTAGTATTTATTTAATTTTTTTACAGAGGTTTTAGTTCAATCTAACATTTGCTACTTAATAGAAAGAGAATGTGTTTTGTGTGCTGTGTCAATGACTTGCATACCTACTACATTTCCTGAATATTAAGGTCATAGGATATTAACTAATAACCCACCTGGCTAATTTATTCATATGGTATTTTAAAATCTGTATGCATATACAGAAATTATTCAAATATGGGGACAATCTATTAATTTCAGTGCTTTCATTCTTCTTCAACTTAAATTCATCAAGTATTTCTTTTCTTAATTGAACCTAAATCATTTGTCTTAAATACTGTCACCGATGCCTATTTATGAATTGTAATAGGAGGGAGTTAAAGAAAATTTGTGTATTCTGATATCATACAGAGGAAAGCTCAGCATTTTTATTTACATGTTTTTATTCCTTTAACGAATATTTATTAAATACCCCCCTTGTTTTCAGGTCTGTGCCAGACTCTGGGGCTATAGTGATCTACAGGAGAAACAGAATCTTGCTCTTAGTGACCTTTCAGTCTCACAGGGAATACAGAAAAATGTAATGCAGGGGACTACAGGGCCTGGCAGAAATAATGCCTACTTGAGTGTGGTTGGTAGGGTAATAATATGGGTGTGATAATTTATAGTTTTAATATGAACATACACCTAAAATGTCATATGGTGTGCTTGGATGTGATATTATGTTATAGAATTTCATGCTTATGATTTTGTAGTAAAAGTTTGTAATAAAAAAGGAGTGTTATTTATGCAGATGCTGTATATTGTAAACTATAGGGAATTCCATGTGCTAAGGGGCACATACACAGGGCACCTAGCATGGCTGCGTGAATGGCTTTAATGTTTTGGCTCAAAGAAAAATATTTTTTAATCTAAGAATATCCAATGGAAATGTGAAGGCTGAACAGGAAAATAAAGAATGGAAAAGGCGGCGTGTGCAAAGGGCATTAGAGAAGAGTGACATATACCCAAAAAAAATTTCAGAAATTTTGCTAAATACTGTTTATCATATTCATGCCTGATGTCTTATATTTGCATCAGAGAGTCTTTTTGAAGAGGACTGTAAAAAGTATCCTTTGCTTTTTCAAGCTCATTATCAGCAGGTTTACTGGTTCCTCTTCACTTAGATCATGTTGCATTTTAAAATCCTGCAGAAAGCTCCCTGTGGAAAGATCTTTGAACAATAGGTGGACGTAGCAATACTGTGCCATATGTGCTGCAATTGGCAAATTGCAGCATGTTAAAACTGCTGCAGTGGTCTCCATCTCCTTGCTTTGGGGGGACTGTTTCTCATTCTTGCACTTATAATCAGGTATTTATGCTGATTTAATTTATACAGATTGGGAAATTACAATATAGAGTATGTATAGAAATTGAAATGTAAATCAGGAAGCAGTTTAAAACATAAAATGATTTCTCTTGTGCTATTAACAGCATGCATTGCAAATTCATGCAAGGCAGTTGAGAATAGTATGCACTGTGCTGTTTACCCAAGTTTCAGCTTCTGTTAGAGGATGTCTATTTTTATATATTACATCATCTCTGCTGCAGAACTACCGTGTCCACTGGGATTTACTGTTCTTTCATTCCATTTTGAAAGAAAGCTTGTATTGATGTCATAATTGGACCCATCTTTTGGTTGCACTTGGAAATTGAAAGTAATAAGGGTGGATGTTGTATAGCAAGTCATGCAATGTTTCAAGCAATTTATTTGTCAAAAAGATCACTGCCACTTTGTCCTGCCTCCAGTTGTGAACACTGGTGGCTCTCTGTGCCTGTACATGTTTTAAGTATATTTGGCTAAAATTTAGTGAAGATCCTTTTCATCTTTGTTTCATTTCTTATCATGTGATTTTCTAAATGTTTTTAATTATTATTATTATTATTTTTTTGGTCATGAGATTTTGCAGTACTCCATGGTGATTTGAAAAATGTCTCTTTTCTTTGGAAAAATCAACTTTGATATTGAGACCTACTTCCTACCAGTGCTGAATTGATTTTTTTATAATTAAGCTACCAGTTGCAGGTTTTCTGTTTTTGCTATTTGAGATACTGGGTGACTAGAAATGTTCTCTGAATTTTGAATCCAGTGTTAAAACATTATTAACTTGAAATGCTTTTCTATTAGCTAGAAAATATTGTTGACCTCTGAAAGAAACTCTAGCCTTTTATTCAGTTTGGAGGTGTTAGATTTAAGTCATTTGTGAAATGGAATTGTTTATATTAAAATAATTTCAAAACGGCTACTATATGTTATACATATTTATGTCTATAAATTTCCCGTTTATTTGCTCAAAAAATTGATCATTATCCTTATCTCAGTAGTAAACTTTTTTCCTTTAAAAAAAACAACAGTAAACATGCCTTTTTAAAAAATGTCTTTGTTGAGTTACAGATCACCCATTTAAAGTACATTATTATGTGATTTCTCTTTTTTCTTTGGTAAAAGAAAATATAGCATTAAATGCACTACCTTAACTATTTTTAAGTTTACAGTTCAGTATTGTTAAGGAGATTAATAATGAAATTTTGACTGACGTGAACACAGTGAATTCACAGCTGTGCCCAGCATCCTGCGTGATTGTTTAGGTCACACACAGGCTGAAAAAAAACCTTGAAGATATTTTGGAAAACAATAATCGTAGAACCTATTGGAAAACAAACGCCTTACTGAGGAATTATTTGTATTAGGTCAATTTCTTATGGACTTAGTATGGGGTCAGGTGGCTTTTTTTGAAGTCTTCCTTTTTCTCTTTCAAGTGGAACGTGGGATAACTGAATATAATACGGAATTTGGAATTGCTGGCCTAGAAGAGAAATGATGCGGCAGCAGAGTGTGCCAAATATGAAATGTGAATTACTGGTTGGGGTAAATGGGGGATTCATTCAGAAGGGAAGAATTTGAGAGTGAAAAAGAAAATCATTCAGGTTGTCTTGATTTTTTATTCAGATGTCTATGAGGGTAGCAATGATATTTGTTCACCTGTGGTTTTAGAACAATCCAGAAGGCATTTGGGAATGTTGAAAAATAAAGTGAAAATCTCAAAATTGTAATATTTTCCTTTCACTATTTATTAGTATACTTTTTCCCTTTTTTTGCTGTTTCTTTTTTTTTTTTAAGATTTTTTTTATTTATTTATATTTTTAGAGAGGGAAGGGAGGGAGAGAGAGAGAGAGAGAAACATCAATGTGCAGTTGCTGGGGGACATGGCCTGCAACCTAGGCATGTGCCCTGACTGGGAATCAAACCTGCGATGCCTGGTTCGCAGCCCGCACTCAATCCACTGAGCTACACCAGCCAGGGCTCTTGCTGTTTCTTTATGTGTATTTTTAAATTGAACCTTAAAAAGCTGTTTGAATCATCAGGAATTTTAGAATTCTCAGAAAAGTTTTTAGAAAAATGATTAATTTGCCAGTTGCTACTCTGTGAAACCAGCCTATCCCCAACCAAGCAGGATGTAGAGAATACTTGGGCATCGTTGATGTTCTTGATGGTGTTGATGCCCTTGACAATGGGCATTATTGATGAGCACTTGATGGCTTCAGTCTTTTTTTCTACTTGCTATAAATGTTTGTCTAACTTTCCGTACTAACTTTAGTTAGACGGGAAGAGTATGAAGAGCTAACCCTTCTGCAAGTGACTTTTGAGGTTCAACTCCAGTAGTATTTTACATAATACAGGGTTTTGTCTTAACAGAATCTAAAGACGGCTGATTACTGTGGATCCTGTAAAAGAGCTAAGAGGCCAGTTATTTTCTAGTTCATCTCTTAGAGCAGTGGTGGTCAAACCTTTTTATCTCAGAACTCCTTAAAACTTTTCGAGGTCTCCCAACAAACTTCTGTCTGTATGAGTTATCTATATCAACTATTTGCCATGTTAGAAATTAAAACTGAAAAATTTTTAAATACTTATTCATTCATTAATTAAAATAATAAACTTATACATTGATATGGAGGTCTTTTAAGTGAAAACTATATTTTACAAAACAAAAGTTATAGGAAGAGTGGTATTATTATATACTTTTGCAAATGTTTAATATTTGGCTTAGTAGAAGACAGCCAGATTCTCATATTTACTTCTGTATTCAGTCTATGATATGTGCTTCTGGTTGAAGTATATAAAGTATATGAAGAAAGTCTGGCCTCACACAGGAAGGTAGTTGAAAAAGGAAGGAGTGTTTTAATAGTTTTTCAGATAATCTTATTCAGATAATCTTATTCTTATTTCACTTATTTCAAATAATCTTATTCTTACTTCAAGTAATCTTAATCTTACTCACTACACCAAAGTTTGACAAGTCACAGTTCCTCAGAGGCCTGCTTGAAATGAGGAACCTATGACAATGTCAGTGGACTTCTCTTTTCCTCTTTGGTTAAAACCTGGTGTTCTTGCCGACACACTGAATGTGCCTGTTGGCCCCAAGCGTGATTCGGAGACTCATTCGGATTGTGCATTGGTCATTGAGTTAAACAGTCTTCCAAGTTTTGGCATGTTGTACAATATTTTTTTCTAACAAATCGCATTTGTTAAGTCACTACCAGTCTCATAGAAAACGGCCTTCATTTTGGCCATTTTCATGAAGCTGTCAAGCTCATGGTGTTTAATACAGATTTCCAAAAGTCTAATTTTTTCTTGAAGCTAAAATTTTATCACTGACAGAGTGCTGTCAGCTGTTTTCCTCGCAGTGACAAGTTCAGTTTGTACCTTTTCAAGAAAATATCTGCCAGATACCTAAGTCTGAGTAACATAGGTTGTCCATTGTTTTTTTCCAAATAAAGATAGTGTTCCATAAAATAAACCAAGTGCAGGGGTCCTTCTGGGCACAGGGCCCTGTGTGACAGCATAAATTGCAGGTCCTCGAAGCTGGCCTTGACCTTGTTTTCCTGTATAACTTTTCCCCTTACTTCCTTTTCCACCTTGCCCTTGAATTCCCTTGTAGGTATTAGGAGAAAATGGAAAGCTTGCAAGGTAACTTTGGATGGAATGAGAAGAGATTTAAAATACTTTACATTAAGTAATTATGTTTTAAATATATTAATTGTATTGGATGGTTACCAACAATCTATTTTGCAGTTAGAGTATTGATTTTCAAAGATATTTTCACTTAATATTTCTCATTTAGAGCATTTTTTCCTTCAGGAATTCAATATTTGAAGTCCCTTTCTGCACCCTCCTCTAAAAATACTCTCTGTCTCTTTATTCCTATTAAGATAATTATCAGCCAATATGCAAGAGCTTTTAAATATTTAAATTTTTATCTAAAAGTTTTTCATAGAAGTATGATATTATCATAACTGTAAAGTGTCTGTTAAGTAACCTTTAAAAACTAGGCTTTGGTCTTAATGCCATTACTGGTAAGACCAGTTTTAGGTCCCTGCCATACCAAACCTTCTCAAAAGATGATCAGCATGGGTAGTTTTTGATATCCTATGGGTGATTAATAGTTAATGTGCAGAGTAATCTGATCTGATTTACTACAATTTGTTTCATTTTGACAGTGCAAAATAAATAAATAACCTAGCAATGTATTTAACGCTTCTTTAGTCACGAAACTACTGCTTTTCTAGAATTTCTGTTCTATGTTTGCTGTCCTCTATTTTGAGTCTTTTCATTTTTACTGGATTCTTTTTTGCTTTTGCACCCACTTGTTCTGCTTATTCTAAGGCAGTAGTGGCTAGTTTCCTTCGCCATCACACGCTGGATTTACTACTCATGAGTGTGCTCTGAGATTCAGTGTGGTTCAGTAAGTAAAGCAAAATTCCTAAAAAGATAAAGCCCCTTTGGGAATGGACTGGAAATGTCCCTGCTTCTCCAATTTGAAATGGTTTGTTTCTCTTGGTGAAAGATAAAATGTCCATATGAATGTTTTGTGGGGTTAGTGATCACTATAGCTTCTTGAACTATTTCTCACTTAAATTTCTGCTTTAAATGATTGTCTCATTTTCTTCCCTGTTATATTTTTTACCTTTATTGTAAACACTATACATTCTAGTAGTTCATGTATATTAATCTTACTTGTTTTGGTTTTTGTTTTTAATTTGCAAAGTCTACTGGGTTGAGTGGTACATCTTTCTAAATTTTGGTCCAATGTTTATTGGTCCAATTTTTATTTTGCTTTATATCCTTGAAATAATTTTTATTCCCTATAAAATACAAGCCATCAAGAAATACAGGTTTCGTTACACATTTGCTCTGAGATAATCTTCTAGTAGTCATTCCATATGACAAACAATACATTTTGCTTATGTTATACACAATGTTGAACTCCTAGGATGACTTTTGAAGTTCACTCCCAATTTCTTGTTTTCTGTATGATCCCTCTTAGTCTTGGGGGTCAAGTGTAGAGTGAATGAGTGAATGCCTTACTCTGTTTAGTGCTTCGTTATAGACCTGTGTTTGTGTGTTAATATTGTGAATTGCTACTTTGTGGTCCAACCAGGAGATATCATCTTACATGAATATGACCCGTCTGGCCAGTTGTGAGCAGTTCTCACAATTGTAATTGTTGGATATGTAATTAAATATTCTAGTAATGTCATTTTTAAAATATCAGCATGGTAGTAATTAAAATTTTCAAAGTGCAACTAAAGTATGAACAGGTAAAATATTCACTGTGCCTTTTTAGAGCTTTTGAGGAGAGGGAGAAATTAGGTATGTGGTTTGGGTTTTGTTTATTCATTTATTTCTGAGAGGAAGATTGAATATCGTCACCTTAAGCTCATGTGGTTATATGAGCAAGCTGACTTCTTTTTCAAGAGAATATTTAAAAAATTTCTGTGGCATCTAAAACATTTTCTATATTGAGACAATCTTCCATGTCCCGGCAAATTTACTTGGAAGCATTTCCTGTCTGGGACATATTTAATTACATCAGAGGGGCAGTCACAATTCTATTCCTGGTAATGAAATCCATCAGTAAATGCTTCCATTTATAAATTCTGCCATTTTCTTTCAGAATGAAAATTCTTGAACCGCTATCGAAGCTTGTATGTTTTGATATTTATTTGACTACATTAGATTTTTAAAGTGAAAATGTTTGTCAAAAATTAAATTCCTGAAGAGTCAGTAGAGTCTTTGAAAACTGACAGTATCTTGTATGTCAGCGTCTCCACTGGGTGCAGCTTATACTAGCTGCTCGGTGCTATTTGGTTGTATGTTGAGTCTTTGGATTAAACTCCCAGAATTAGCATTAGCTTATATTTCTAGGAGTGGCCTTATAAGTCACCTGCATTAATGATTCTGTACAAGCATATCTGCAGAAGGATATCAATCCCAGCCATCTATCTATACAACATTAATTAATGGGTTGCCCAAAGCTTAACTGCATGCAGCCAGCTTTTCGGAACATCTTGGAAGAACAAAATTGACCCTTACTGAATGTTTATGACATATGCCAGTCAGCTAGGTGTTTTCTCATAGGTTTTGTCAGTTAAACCTCCCTGCAGTTCTGAACTCTAGGTAATGGTTGTCTACCGTTAGGAGATAAGAGTGCTAGGGTCAAAGAGCTTAGCTAAGGTGTTCAATGTTCATGGTTACTCAGACAGAGTCAAACATGGACATAGGCCTTTTCACGTTCCCAGTACATAAAATTATTTATTTTAGATGCCTGCTAAGAGAACCTTGATTTTCAAGGGCATTTTAAACCTTCTATAAAACTAATTAGTTATGTATAATTTTTAGTAATTCACATTATTGGTAACATAATGAAAATGACTTTTTACTTAAATTTGACACATTTTGAAAGTAAAGATGTAAAAAAGACAACCTAAATTATTGCTTGTCACTATTAATTTTTTCAAAAGTAAGAGCATTTTAATATTCCCCTCTGACTGCCCGTAAGTCATGAGGTCTGTAAACAGGTTGCTGTAACTTATACAAGGCTCTGCAATACAGATTACAGTAGAACTTCCTATCTTCCGTGCTCTGGACATTAAAGCTGACAATGTAGTTGAGATCATAGTAGGGTTTTGAGGCATTGCACATTGGATCATATGGAACTTTTGGCCATTGAATCTTTCCAGCTAACTCTCCCCACCTCTCTTTCCCCATGAATTGTTCTTCTAACCTGATCTCCCTTATTCTGTGCTTGTACAAGTGCTGTTTTGATGGTACAGACGTAGGTCTTTACGTTTAGTCTAATTTTGTCAGTAAACAACTTGGACATTATTTATGGTTGCACAGCTATCCCACGTGTGTTTCCTCATTCTAAAGATAGTGTGGTGACACTTGACCAGTTAGTTTTGAAAAGTTTCACTGCAATCACTTATGCATTAATTCTTTGATTAATTACTGTGTGTTAATTATTAGAGCTAAGCATAACTTACTATTGACAACATCAGATAAAATGTTGCATGGTCCCTGCCTTCAGCTAACTTTTATTCCAATTTGTGATCAATATTCTTCTTTTGTTAAATAAAAATAGAGGATAATTAGCAATTTATTGTGTTTATGTA
Source organism: Tonatia bakeri (assembly GCA_004024845.1). Taxonomy (NCBI): domain Eukaryota; kingdom Metazoa; phylum Chordata; class Mammalia; order Chiroptera; family Phyllostomidae; genus Tonatia; species Tonatia bakeri. The sequence goes on from PVIA01000051.1 coordinate 670,910, forward strand.
AACATATTAATCATAAGGGAATATGTTACCTGCTAAACTAGTACTAAAAATAGTGATCTCTGTTTACATCTGGAGTGTGCTTTGTGAAATACGGAAGGTAGGCAGCCCAGTTGGAGACCCTTGTCCCTAGAAAAAGCAGTGACATGATTTGCAACCCGTGTATGAGGTCTCCCCACCTCTGCAACCTTGAGCATTTCAAGGTGAAGTCTGGTATTTTCTTAAGGTAGGTTCTAGGAAATGAAATAAGCTTTGTTAAATCAGCTGTTAAAGTCTGCTTATTTTTCAAATAAGTGTAGTTTTAAAAAACCTATTTTTTTAAAGTTTGAATTTCTCACTGACTTACAGGCTTCTTAATTTTTTTATTTGTCTTCATGCTTTCACATGCAGTCTTTAAATTTTTCTCTTATATTACATGTAAATACAGAGTTGGGCAAAAGTACAGTTGTTCAAAATGCAGTAATAAATAAATAATAATAATATAAGAATAAACTATGTTTCATGTACTCACAACTGTAAACCTACTTTTGCCTCACCCTGTATAGAGCATATTTATTATGGATAGGTTACTGCATTATTTTTCCAACTATGAATCAGATATAACATAAATAGTTTATCAGAAACTTTTTCAGTAACTTAAAGATTTATTGGGAACGTATCTTTGGAGTATATCTCGGTGATCTTTCCTGGACTCTCAGTTGGATCTTTGTAAGTGCTAATTCAAGTAACAGCTTTCCTATATTTGTAAAGCCTGTGTTTAAATCCAACTCAGATAATTCTTCAGTAATTATTATGTGTCAGTATCTCATGTTATGTAATAATTACATTACTTTTAACAGTGAGTATGAAGTACCCTTCTATTTGGTCAAAGTAGAAAAAGTAAAATTTTAGCCTGGGTTTCGTCTGTGGTTGCCTTGGGCGGGGTCAGTGTGGAAGAGCTGTCAGAGTGTGCCCAAGGCGGGAAGAGATGGTATGAAATGTGGGGCCGAATAACAGTTACAAAGGATTGTCAGATAGTCAACTTTTCTTCTGGGGAAAAAAACCCTGTAGTATTAATGGGAGGGATGTTGGATTTAGAAAAAGAGAACTAAAACTTCTGACCACACCTAGGACAATAATTTAATTTTGCATTTGCTTAGTCCTTAATTGATTTGGTGAATTCATATAGAAAATAACATTTTGAAATGCCATTTCTTTGGTAAATAGTAAAGCATTAGGAATCAAAATTATAAAATTTATCATTTCTGGATATCAAAGAATAAATTATCCCTGCCTCTCCCGCAGATTTTTCATCAGCCTCTATAGCTTTTCCTCCGGGGTAGCGAGCAGAGGGAAGACATCAACATGCAGTGGATAAGCAGAGTGAAGTATGTTAGCAACCTGGAGTTCTATTTTGTGTTCTTCTCAACTTCTGACTCCGTAATCTCACACACTTTATTTTCCTATGAAAGATGAATGCGTTATATTTTATTGCTTCACTTGGGTTTTGACCAAGTTTACTTAAATGTTTGTAAAGCACATGGAAATCTATGGATAAACACTATAGGTATTATAAATAATATAAATAAATGAGCACATGTTAATACTAAGTGTGCTTAATAATTACTGAGAAGAGTGGACCCTTTTCTCAATTTCACAGTAATTAAACAGTGACTACTTTAGGTGGAAAAAATACATGAGTATGATGGCATTAAATTTAGCATGGAAAGGTTTTGCATTAAGTGGTTTCCCAAACTATGTAAGTAATCTCCATCTTTGGATCATGGTTGCTGATCATTAATTAGTTGTCCCTGACACAGAGGCAGGCAGCTGTGACATGGTCCTTTTTCTAGCTGGATCTATTTACTGGTACTTGCTACACCTAGATGGTTAAGGAATGGAGTAAATATAACCCAGATAAGGGCTATTTCGGGTAAGCATGATTTATTCTTGTTTGTGTAATAAGGGACTCTCCTAGGTCTTCAGTTTGTATTCCATTTCTTAAGCAGTGTTTGCCATGTTGTATAAACTGGCATACTTTTGTTTCCGTGTACAAGGTAGTATGGATAGTAAAATTCCAGTGTTACAATCATGAGTTCCAAGATATGTAGGTTGTAGGCAGGGAGCCAGGTTGTGAGAGAAATCACACCAAGTCTTAGCACAGAAAAACATCAGTGCCTGAGGAAGTGTGATTTTCTGAGTTCATCTGTCAGGTTCCCCGATTAGGTTAGTTTCCTTCCTGAGAGAAGTGACAGGTTCTTCTAGAGAAGCAAGCAATGGGAACCTTCACAGAAAAGGCCAGAGACCGTCACCACAGGGGTAATTTGACCTAAACTTGGAGAAGAGTTTTTGTCATATGGACATGTGGGACATAGGGTGGGTGGATAAAATTTGTGGAACTTGATTATTTTTTGAGTTGCCATTTGCTTTTTTAATATTCTGATAAAATATGCTTAACATTTAAATTGATTAGTTTAACCATTTTTTTAAGTGTGCAATGCAGTAGCATCACGTGCATTCACATTGTGATGTAACCGTTCCCCTCATCCATCTCCAGGATTTTTTCCATACTCCCAAGTTGGAACCCCATCCCATTATTTACTCCCTGCCCTCAGCCCCTGGCAACCACCATTCTCCTTTCTGTTTGTGAATTTGATGACTCTAGGTACTTCACATAAGTGGAAACATGCAGTGTTTGTCTTTCCATGATTTTGTCCACTTAGCATAGTGTCTTTAAGATTGAACCTTGTGGCTTATAACACAACTTTATTTACTTATTTTAAAGATTTTATTTATTTATTTTTAGAGAGAGGGGAAGGCAGGGGGAAAGAAAGGGAGAGAAACATCAGTGTGTGGTTGTCTCTTGTGTACCCCCTTCTAGGGACCTAGCCCGCAACCCAGGAACGTTTAAACCCTGACCGGGAATCAAACCAATGACACTTTGGTTCTCAGGCCAGCGCTCACTCCACTGAGCCACACCAGCCAGGGTAGAATTTTATTTTTAAGACTAATATCCCATTGTATGTATATACTATATTTTGTTTATACATTTTCTCACTGATGGACATGAGTCATTTCTCCCGTTTGACACCATTTACTTAAAAAAAAAAAAGACTATATTTTAGAGCAGCTTCAGATTTACAACAAAATTGAGAAAAAGATAGTTATTTCCCATATATCCCCTGTCCCCACACATGCACAGCCTTCCCTATTATCAACATCACTCACCAGAATGGTACCTTTTTTTTAAACCAAGGGTGAACCTACATTGATATATAATATTTGCCCAAAGTCCCTAGCTACCTTAGGGTTCATTCTTGGTGTTGTATATTCTTTGAGTTTGGACAGGTGTATAGTGGCATGTGTACATCATTATAATATCATACAGAGTATTTTCTCTGCCCTAAAGTTCTTCTGTGCTTCATCTGTTTATCTCCCTCCACCCCTGGCAACTACTTAAAAAATTTTTTTTTTTTTTTTTTTTTTTGTTTACAATGTTGCCATTCCCAGAATGTCATGTAGTTGGATTCAGAGTAGGTAGCCTTTTCAGATTGTCTTCTTTCCCTTAGGGTTATGCATTTACAAGGTTCCTCCATGTCTTTTCAGGACTTGATAGCTTATTACTTTTAGTGCTGAATAGTTTTCTGTTGTCATGATGGACTATAATTTTTCCATTCATCTACTGAAAGCCCTCTTGGTAGCTTCCAAATTTTGGCAGTTATAGTCAAGTTCATCTAGGTTTTCGCCTGGTATCCTGTCAGTGCAGGAATTTTACAGTTTTGCATTTTACACTTAAGTCTGTGATCCCTTTTGAGGTTTTTTTTTTTTTTTTTTTTTTTTTTTGCAAAGGGTATAAGGTCTGTGTGTAGATCAATGGTTTTTTCTTTCTTTTTTTTTGGGGGGGCATATAGATGTCCCATTGTTCCAGTACCATTTTGTTGAGTTTAATTTTGCTTTATTAATTTGCTATTGCTCCTTTGTTAAAGATCAGTACCATTTACTTTTCAATCACTCATTTGGCTATTAAAGAAAAGTATTTGAAATTTTTACAGGAACTAGTTTACGAGATCACACTTGGTCTTGCTAATTAATGTCCATTCTCAGTCCATGAAGATTTTATGTGTTAAAAAAAGGTGTGGGCGTCTCCCATATGCCACGGTGTTACCGCAGCTCCGGGGGCTTGCGAGCAAGTGCAGGGCCAGCCACCACAGAGGTTGGAGTGTTGCTGGGGAAGCGGACATTACGGCTCTAAAGATTTCATGATTGAATATAAAGTCACAACTCTAGGAAGTGCTACAGGGAGGTGACACACAATATCATGGTAACTTTAAGGGCATTTCACCAATGCTTTTGGGGGTGGGGTAGAGTCAGTCTGGAAAGGGGTGTGAAAGATAGTTCCTGGTGGAGGAATTAACATGTGAGAAGGCCCCCTTGCTCATTTGAGTAAGCAACAGCAACCCAGATAACCTAGCAGGTGTGAGCATGGCGTAAGGCTTGAAAACATACAAATTTTGCAGACTGTAGTGAGAGTTTTAGTCTGGATGCTGAAGGCATGTGTTTTAATTTGAAAATGGGGCTCAAGGGATGAAATTGAAATGACCATATTTTAGTTTTTAAAAGATCCCAGGAGGTAGTATGTTAAACAGGTTGGGTGGTTTGGATTCGAATTTATTCTAGACAGTTCAGTAAAGGGACTTTTACAATTTTCAAGGCAAAAAATTAATGATTGGAGTGGGATGATAGCAAAGATAAAAATAAATCTAAATTTGAGACAAGGTCGAGAATTTAAGAATTTAATTGATGGACATTGTAATTGATGGGACGTGGATAAAGGTGGTGAGGATAACTCATGGATGTATAAATTGTATAACAGAACCACGATGGTGCTTCTTCTGAGGTGTGTGTGGAATGAGGAATTGGTAGAAGTCAAGTAGATAATTTCTGAGAGATTTGGTTGTCAAGTGGGGAAGAGATTAGACTGCAGCCATGGGAGAATATAGAATCCATAGACAGTTTCTGGTTTTTGTGTTGTTCTTGAGCTGTGAGAAACCTGAACATATTCAAAGGCCAGTGTGGAGAACCTCTAGTTGAGGGAGAGATGTCGAATATGTGTGGAAGAAGAGGGGTAATGGATAATACTAGGAGTCTATGAAAGCGGTGTGTTGGACATGGATGGGGAGAAGGAAGCAGCATGAAGATGTGGAGGAAATGGTTATCCTTAAATATGGGGGGGTGGAAGCAAAGAGACTAGTGTGGGGGCAGTGTTAGGTAGACAAGAAATACAGATTAGCAAGCACTGGCAGTTCCAAAGTTAATTATTACAGTTGCTAGATTTTTCATACCTATTTTCTGTTATGCATACTTTTATAGAAACTGCCCAGTGCTTCAGAGTTAAAATGTTCTTATTTCTTGTCTACTGTGTCTTTCAAATAACTAACCTGGGTGAAATTAAGAGTTTATAATAGAATTACATTCAATTTGAACTCTTTATAAAAACACCTGAGTGGATTTATTTTGATATTATTTGTAAGGCATTGTGTGTTTTGCAGGGGGTGGGGAGTGTATATGGGTGTTTGTGAAAATCACATCTTCTAAATTTATATAAAGCTTGTTAAATGTGCATTTTGCAAATTTTGGGTAGATATTTGTTTCCTATAGCACAGTGATACCTGAGGGTGGGGAAGAGGTCACATCCATTCCTTTATCTTCACCTTGGGGAGAAATCATGATTTAGTTCAAAGCTATTCAAGTAAGTCTTTGCTTCGTTTTCCCACCCTGTCTTCAGTGATAGTATTTGGAGTCAGCAATCAATGGATTCCATCCCTCTGAGACTTGCTTAACCTACAGCCGCTGATATAATACAGGCAAGAGCTTGTTACTTTATCTGAATTGTCCATTGCTACCTTAATGAGTGAAATGGTTAAGTAGAGGAGGGGGCGAGCCTTAAGGAATGTGTGTTCCATTTGAGCTGAATATTTCAGTGTATATAGGGAGAGGGAGGGTGAGAGAGAAATCTACTTACATCACTGGAACTGCATTGAGTGTGAGCCTTGCAGGTTAAGAGACAGACTACAGTGTCTTGCTTTCTGCAGGAAGCAGCAATGCCGTTTGTTTCCTAAGAGGAATTTTTTATTTAGAAAAGGAAGCTTTCTCTCTACCCAGGAAATGGCTTTCCTTGTGCGTTGCTATGCCAACTGCCTGCAGCCATGGTCCTCCAAAGTAAGCACAATAATGTAATTATATTGGTGTGTTACATTCAGACTCATGATTCTCGAGATTGTGTGTGTGCATGTGTTGTGTCTCTGTTAGTGACTCTCTTGCTAGCAGTCATGCTTGTGTTGAGTGTGAGGGACAGACATCATTAAATTAAATGTCCATCAGTGTCATGCTGCTAAGATTAATTGTGCAAACTTGGTTAGTGGAGTGGGACAGAGATCACCGGTCACCACTCTGTCAGCATCATTAGCAGCTAGGGAGGAGGTCCCGATTCACACGCTCTGCCCTGATTTTTCTTTCTTTCTCTTTCTCTTTTCTTTTTTTTTCTTGGTTGGAGGGGATCGTATGTGTGATTGCAAATGAAACAAGAGTATTAACAATGCTTGGCTGAATGCTAGAGACTGGTTCTCATACCACCCTCACTAATATAATTCTGTATTAAGCCTTTTGAGGGGAGTCTGTGTGCAGTCAGCCATTTTAGCTTTTTTTTTTCCTCTTTTTTTTTTTTTCCTTTTGCTTCTTGTTCTTCTGTCTCAGAAATGATTTTGTTTTCCTGGAGGACTGAGAGCTGTCTAAGGTTTCCTCAGTCTTGTCATAGCCTACGATGGTTAGAGTTTCAACGTTATAAAAATGGAGATGAACACGGTTGTTCAGATTCCTTTTCTGGTCTACAAGTGTGAGGGGTTTTTAAGCTTGCCAGTAGTGACACTTGAAGCTGCCGCATGGTTTCCTCCTCCCTTTTTTTTTTTTTTCTCTCTTTCTTTTTCTTCTTTCTTTTAATTTAATGCTGTGGAAGGTAACTTGCCATCCATAAGAGATTGGTACATGATGTGTAAATTCGGTTCAGCATATGTTTCTTCATTATGAAACCACTAGCAGTCCCAGCTAACCATGGAGTTATGGGCCAGCAGGAGAAACATTCAGTAAGTATCACCGAATGCCGCTTGTGCTTTGATAGCGCGTCATAGAGAACTGCTTTACAATGGGAATTATTGCTGTTGCTCATCAGGGAAAACAGGGTTTTTAAGGGGCATGCTAGTCTGCGTGGAGGAGGGAGGGTAAGTTACAAGTGGCTTATGCTTCCAATGTTGTCCTGATTTAAAAAAAATTTTAAACAACCAACAATTTGTTTAAAGGAAAATCCCAAACATTGAGAAATACTGCACAGCTGATTTTTATAATAAAACATTAAAGCTTGACAATTGATCTTTAGCTTAATATCTGAATAGATTTTTTAAAATGCCTTTTATAGTTGAATTTAATGAGAGATGATGAAAAGGGTTGTGGGGAACCGGTGTCTGTAGTAAGGAATTCACGGGGAGGTTTAAGGGAGGGAGGGAGGGAGGGAGAGCTTCGAGTATTGATTTGCTAATAAAATGATTGGTGGGACTCTTCTGACTTCTTAACATGTTTTAATAGGAGATGAAAATACAGAATTTTTTTTAATGTTACAAGTAATGTCTCTTTATAATTGATCCCATGAGTCAGCGATGCATTTGTCATGCTGAAATCCCACAGGCGGCTACTGCTGTTTGTGAGAAACACTTTTCTATGGCTGCCACCAAGTGTGAGCCTCCTGTCACAGGAATGTGAGTTCTCACAGTGCTACTTTTGTGTTGCCATGTTGGAAGTTTCTGCCGTCATGCTAATTCATATGCTTTCTATGTGTGTATATGTATTTAATCCTCAAAAGGAAAATGCATGAATTGAAGCAGCTTCTATAGTAGTCTAAGTATTTTTGAAATGTCTACCTTCGTATCTTCACATCTTAGCGTATAGGAGGTACTGTGTTAGGGTGTAGAATTACCTCTTGTGTATTCTGAAAAGCGTAAGGTATTAAACTCAAAAATGGAGACAAATCGCTGAGGCTTCGGAAATGTATAGGCAGAAGGCCGTGAGTTAAGAGTGTGAGATGCTTAGGTTTGTGCGTATAATTTGGTTTTGTTCATCATTGTGAACAAAATTATTAACTAAATCCAAGAGCTTTTCTTACGGGAAGTGACTATGACAGCATTATCTCACTTTTCCAGTGAACTACAGAATGTTCTTAAGTCGGTGGCTGTGTTGGAAGCGTGTTACTATGATGCTGTGCTCAGAGCCCAGGCCCCTCGTAATGAGATCCTTGTGGTACCTCACTAATTAAATCTCTTCGGACCAAATCCAAAAAAAGACCAGCCTTTTACTTAATTTCTCTAATAAGGAAGGTTGTTATAGAGAAGTTCCACTATAGTTCGATTTTGCTAACAGGGCCTTTGAAGTGAGGCTCCTCTGTAGTCATGATTCTTGAAGTTAAAGTGGGAGTATTACTTACACTATACTTGAGGAACCTTAGAAGCACAGTTTAAATCACAGGGTTTTTGTGTGCCTTTTTTTATATGCTCTTTCTCAAACTGAGGGAGAGAGTATTTATTAATAATAACATAACTTTCATGAACAAAGAGAACTGTTAAAACTGTTTTCTGGTAACAGAGGAAAAAGTATCACTAGATTTGTGAAAATGAGCGGTTGGGACAGATAAGAGTAAATAGTGTGTAAACTACAGTGCCTTGTGTCCTATTGTGTAAATATATTTGTTTCCTGACAAGTGCGTTATGTTCTACTGAAATTTAGTGTAACTCTGTAACTAAAGTACTGTATTTGCCTTGTATAATGTGCACTCTTTTGCCCAAATTTTTGAGGGGAAAGTAAAGATCCACATTATACATAGGTGTAATGATTACCTGCCATGGGGATAATCATCCCGTGCATAATGCCCACAAAAACATGGGCGTGAATTATACATGGCAAAATACGGGTAACACTAGCCATCACATAACTTCAAATCAAGCAATTTCTAGAAAACATGTGAGTGATGTTTTCCATGATACTTTTGTTACAGATTGAAGTGCTAGAATTTGCCGTCCCAGACCATCATCCTACATGGCAGAGCTGGCAGCTTGTGATACCAGGATCTTGCTATGTGCTTGTTGATGAGTCCTTTGATTATCTAGGCTTCGCTGTTTCATGAGCAGACCTTTACGATTTTAATTTATATGCGAGGAGTTGAATAGGAGAGTAATTGCTCTGGCTCTCACATAATAGGTGACTCAGAAAACCATCGTAGAGCAAAAGTGAATGAGAGTGCCCTCTTTTGACCAATGAGACTTTATGAACATAATGTCAGAGCTAATTTTACATGAGTAAAATTTAGCAAATTCACAAATACTTCCGTTTCTGCTTCAAAAAGTTTGTGACTTTTTAAGTGGCTTTGTTTTCTTTGACTACAGAAGAAGGAAGCGAGGTACTGAAAAGGAAAAAAAACATTACATGGGGGCTTTTCAAAGCTATGGTTGGGCACAAGCGGTAAACTCAGTTATTCTACTTTGTCAGAATCTTCAGTGCTTACGGGCTTTTATTCTTTATTCATTTTCTGTGTAGCTCAGTGTGTATCTCAGTTCTGGCACATGGTAGGTGTACAGTAAATACTGTTGAATTTCTCTTTTAATTGCATTTTTGGATTAGCGAAGTCTCAGTTATCCTTTAAAGTAGTAAATTTTACATATTTTATCACATCTCCTCACCCTTCTCTGTGTGTGTGTGTGCGCGCGTGTGCGTGCGTGCGTGTGTGTTGGTTGACAATATTGAGATGAATGCCTGCCCGTGTGTCACACACAGTGCAGCCAGCCCTGGTCTGTGTTCTTCTAGTCATTGAGTGCCTTCAGTTCATCTTCAGAGGAACCTTGTGATTTGTGAATTTTGAAAATAAAGGAGATTATTAACATTTTCTAAAAATGTATTATAAAACTGAATTTTCCAAAAGACCCAGTAGAACACTTAACTGTATAGACTGTTAATAGATGTCGCAAGAAGAAACTTTCATAGACCCCATCAGTCGAGGGAGAGCCTTGGGATAACATTAGAGGTGTCATCACTCTGTTTACAAATGTTTGTTTGTTTGTAATCCTCACCTGAGGATGTGTTTATTGACTTAGGAGAGACAGACAGACAGACTGATATCAATGTGAGAAACACTGATTGGCTCCCATAGGCTCCTGTAGGCTCCCGTAGGCACCTGGACTGGGGCTTGAACCCACAGCCTAAGTATGTGCTCTAACCTAGGATTAAACCTGCAACTTTTTTTGGTGTACAGGACGACACTCCAGCCAACCAAGCCACCAGGCCAGGACTCGACCGTTTTGTATTTTTTCCTTCTCTCTCCAACTTTTACTTTGCCTCTTCAGAGTACTGAATGGAAATAGTAATTCTTAAGCATGCTTTTTAAAAATTCTGCACTAGAGGATGACTTTGAAACTTTGTAAATTAAAAAACAAAACAAAACAAAAATGAATCATTTAAGTCAATTTGATACTATCCAAACTGATCATTTATTTTCTAGTTGCACATTTTTATAGAAATTAGTTTGTCATGTGCCATACTTACTATAATAAGTAAAACCTCAGTCATGATTCAATAAGGCTTTCAAAAGAGGTGCATGTAACAAAATGCCTCACTTAAATGTGGGGAATAAATAGCAACAGCTGTCATTTATTGAGCACCTATTATATGACAGTCACTATGTTGCATGTTATCTGGTTTAATTATTACAAGAACCTTCTAAAGAAAGCTGTATTATCACCTTTCATGGAGATAATGAAACTGAGACTAAGCGAGATTTATTCATTCATTCATTCATTCATTCATTTGCCAAGCAGTAGTTAATGGTAGAGCCATTATCGTTGGAACCCAGGGTTGTCGGATTTCACGGCCCTTCTTTAACCATAAACCTATAGTATTTCTCCTTCTGTGGCCAAACTTAGTCTCAGCCAGGGGTGTAGATTTAGATTTGTGAGAGCTGGTGTTAACTAATGGAAGACATGGCTTGCAAAAAAGTACTTGATTTTCTCCTGTGACTCTGTTTTGCCCAGCACAGGTGACATTCCAAGCACTGAATATAAAAGAATAATATCATCATAATCAAAACTACTTTATAAAACTTACAAAAATAATTCAGAAAACTGCTTATTGACAGATACAATTAACAATGCATCTGTCCTTTTTGATATTACCTTGAGGCTTCAGTTGCGACTATCAGGAATAAATGCCATTCAGCCCATTTCCTTCCTTCCTTCTGTTTTTTTTTTTTTTGTGTGTGTGTGTTTGGCTGTATCACGTGCCTTCTCATTTTGCTGCTTAATTCTCTAAACATAAACGCGATGCCTCAACTTTCTCAGTCCCCTTTTAACTTCTGACAGCCTGACCTTGACCACTTGTGTTCTCTTGGAAGCACTGAGGTTTGGTATTTCGCCTCCTGTTCCTGCTTTAGTGAAGTCTGCATCTGTTGCAGAGCCCAACTTCAATTCATGATCACCTCTCTGAAGTCCACACTAACCGTGGCTCATCTGTGGCCATAAATATCAGTTTCATCATTTCATAAGTTTCTTAACCAAGAAGCATGGAGTATAGCACGGAGAAGCATATGTCAGAATTTCTGTTGATCACAAAGGCCCTCTATCATGTGCAGTCTCTCCCTTATGGACACATTTCTTGCCCAAACTATGCTTTTTTAAAAATTTAGGATGAGAAGATCTATTACAGACATGTTAGGGTCACTTTCTTTTCCTATTTCCCAGTTCGTAGTGTTGCTTAACTTTCACTTGTTCCTTGCCTCTTCGTATTCATGCCTTCCTCTCTTTGGTTCCCAGTCCGGCACTCAATCCACTGAGCCACACCAGCCAGGGCATACCTTCTCTAAATAATGATTTTGTGGCACTTATACATTATGCTCAATTTTATTAATTCTTTTAATTGGTGCTTTTAAGTTGTTTTGGTTTTTACAGTTAGATGAGAAGTCATGTCTTGAGTGGATCACTCCACCTTCCTCGTGTTGTGTATTTAGCATATGGTTGGAATTCAGAACTGTTAACTGTTTGAGAACACAGTACAGACAAGGATTTTCTAGGATGGAACAGTAACATGTGTGGGTCCAAAGAAGGACAGTGTGGAAGGACATGAAGAATCAGAAGGTCATGAGGACAAATAATGAGATAATCACTGTGGAGTGGATTATGTTAGGGAGAGCAAGTTGAAGCAGGTGATGGAGAGGAAGATGTTAGGATACCTGACAATTTAATGACCACGATTTGGGGGTCCAGCAAAGGAGTATAACCCCCTCTTCCTCTCCATCCACACTCTTCCTTCTCTTTCTACCTTTAACTAGAATAAGCTTACAAAAACTCAATTTTTAAGAAAATTGTTTTTATCTACCATGACAATTTGACCTTGTCTGTAGACATTGAGTACAGTGTCTCTTTAATATAATTTGATTGATTCATTATTCTTAGCAACATAGGAAATAGTACCGAGATTAATTATAGATGTTAGGTTCTTCCTCTTTTAGGTTAAGACTCCACCTTTTCTTTATCCAATCTTTATTTTGTTTATAATGACAGATATATTTCCTGAGATGAAATAAACTTATCTCCTGGGAAGGTTTTCCACCCTGCTAGCTAGCAGAGAGGCGGGAGAGGAGGCAATATCCTATTGTTTTATTCAAGGACAAGGTCATCTTGCCTTGGATTTGGGCCAAGAAACCCTGGCAACAAATGATAGATCTTTTTACCCTGTTAGAAGTGAAGAAATGTATTTTAGAAACTTCCCAGTGCATTCCATACACTATCTGTATGCATAGAAAAAAGCTCTAGTTCATTGTAGGGCACAATGAAGAAAAATTATTACTTTTATTCAGATAAGAAGTGTACTTTCCATTTTTGCTTTTAACTATTGTTTAGTAATTGTCCATTTAAAAACAACTGTATAAAAATAAAAACAAGATTCATGAAAAAAAGAACGATCAGCTTAAAAAAAAGATTAGAGTGCTCACAGTGCGCCATTAGAAACTTGGTTGTTCTCCTCAGCCATTTAACCACAGTGAGATCACTGACCTTCCTCTCGCGTTTAAAGTACATTTTACACATTTGAAATACTGATCTTCAGTTTGCACCAACACAGTTGCTCTGTGAAGTTGGTCACGTATACGTAATTATCCGTGAAATATCACCTGGGATTCCTCTAGTCCATCTTCTCGATTTTCGGCCCGACCACACTCTTAAATATTTTATTCAGGTGCTCTGTTTAGCAGTCTTTTCAGTATGACAGTCAGCTTTCTTCATCTTTCTGTGTCTAATTATAATTGTGTAGAAATCATTTTTATTTAATTTAAATCCTTAATTATTTTAACACTTACTTTATATGCCTAGTTAAAAAAGGAATAACATTATTGTTGTGCCTGTAGCAATCTTTTGTAAACTTTTTCTATTTAGATTAAATAACAGTATTATTATTATCTATATATTAGATTATAGTTAGTTAATGAGCTTTTTTTTAAAAAGAAAAGATTTGAAAAGCAAAAGAAAAATAAGTGTGCATAGAGATATGAGAGAGAGAAAATTCAAATGAAAGTTTGCAAATGAGTTTTCAAGGTCTTATTTCTCTTCAACATTAAGAAGTGGTCTTTATTTTTGAAGACCTGACACACACTTGTGATTACTGCCATTTACTGTATTAAAACGCCAATGCTACTACTGTGTGTAGGTGTTACACAGAACAGGTTCAATAGAATAGTGCCTATTTTCTGGAACATAGATAAGACCCTTGTACAAAAACACATGAGAACATAAATACATTTATACTCTAAAGAACATTAAGAGCCATGGCCAGTGTGGCTCACTTGGTTGGAGCTTTGTCCTGTGCACCTAAAGGTTAGGGGTTTGATTCCTCGTCAGGACACATGCCTAGGTGTCAGGTTCGGTCCCTGGTCGGGGCATATACAAGAGGCAACTGATCAGAGTTTCTCTCTCATGTCACTGTTTCTCTCCTGTCTCTCTCACTCCCTTCCTCTCTCTCTAAAAATCATGCTCTCTGATGAGGATAAAAAAAAAAAAAGAACATTACGAAGTGATATAACAGGGCACCCTCACAAAAGTAGCATGTCCCTGTATGTGGTGCATTATACGGTGAGTCCCCTTAAACCCTTGATCCCTGCCTCTAACCTTCCTGTTGGTGCGGAAACACCCTTGCCACATAGAACTAGTCAGTTGTTAACCTCTGCCGTTTTCTTATTAATAGAGCCTGTAGCATACGCCTTTTGTGTTAGTTGTGTTATATTCTCTTTTTCTCATCTATATGTGTGTGTGTGTATAGTGTGTACATGATATATAATTATTGATCTTATCTAATTGTTTTATCTCATGTGCATATATATAAGTGAAATACATATATATGTATATACATATACATGTATATAGTGTGTATATGATGTATAATGACTTATTTTAATTGCAGTCTATGATATGTGTGATATGTGCATAACTTACCAGTTAAAACCTAATCTGTTTTTTTGTACATTAAGTCATTATATAAATATTTCCCACATTCTTCAAATCTCTCCATTCTATATGAGCACACTGCATTCCTCTTTTATAATTTACCCCACATGTTCATTATAAAGGCTGTTTTTAGAGATACTTTAGTCATGGGTTAACCTTATATTGTTGATTGATAGAGTGACAGTCTGAAAAATACCTTTAAATTAATAAGGTATATATTCTTCTTTAGTGAACTCTAGAGAAATGCATTATTGGTTTATAATATTGACTTGGTTTGATTATAAAATGAAATATACCCTCCCCATATATATATATATATGAATTTCATGCATATGTGTGTGTTCGTATAAATATAATTAACCCATAATTTCATTTCTAATCTGGGTATGGAGATTAAGCTAGAATTTAACATTCTACATAGCTTTTTTTATTGATAAAGGGTAATTTTCAGGGATAGATACCATTTATTTCTTGTGATAAGTGGTATTTTCTTACTGTTTTATATTAGAGATCTAAAAATACAAATCAGAATAGGTGCTCCTTTTATGGGTTATTTGCAAAAATTCAACATTTCACTAATTTTAAGTGCCAACCTCATACCTGTCATCATAAAAGAAGACAATGAAACATGGCTGTAAAAAAATGTAGAATTGTGATCTTTTGATTGTCTCCTTTTCCTATGGGGAAAAATGGGTACAGCCAGAAGTTTTTGTTCTTTGAAGTATTTTTATAAGTGAAAGCACTTTTTTTCTCAGTAATCAAGAAAAATTTGGAGTTAAGTGAGAGTATTGTGACATACAATTTTTCTGGGGTTTATGGAACTGACTTGATAGTACCTTTACTATTAGTGAAAAAGAAGATGGCTTAGAGCTGTCCCTGTAGACTAGAGGGATTGTGTAGTCATGGGGCCTGTGGGGCTGGTTGGTGGGGGCCGGGAGGAAGGTCGGCAGAAGTTGGGTGATAAGTACAGTTCACCCCCCAGAGTTCCAGTGACTGAGAATTTGAAGGATGAAATTAACTTTTTATTTATGGTTAATTAGTCTTCCACTTATTTATTTCCTCCAAAAAGTATACTTTTCTTCACTTAAAATAACAATTAAAAATATGAATGTGTTTTATAATGCATTCATATTATATTAACATACAAAGCTTCCTATTTCTTTTTTAAATTAATGCCACTTGTGAAAACAATCCAGTGTCCAGTTCATACTATTGTACTTTAGGGATAATATTTACCTAAATATAAAACTAATGTAAAATTATTTTATTTAGAAGATGCTTGTTTTGTGTTATGGTTATTTAGGTGACAATTTGGTCTGTGTCTTGTCTGTGTTGTTAGTTTTGTGCATAATTTATCATTTAAGTGTATAATTATATGTTCATTGAACAAAAAAATAAAAAGCAGATGAAGACAAAGACAGAAAATGAATCTTACTACCCTGATAAAACCATTGTCACATATCCTCTTACTATAGAAATGTTGTTTATATTACATGTATAAAATCTGGTAATGGTATTTGTCCTAGATTTTACTCGCCAAAGTATATATAGAAGATATATGTAGAAGGGTAGCTGATTTAGGAGACACATCGTAACTTAATGAAGCTTCTATCATAAGGTGATTTTTCTACTTTATACTTTTAAAGTTTGTTAAATATTATAACATTAAATATATAACACCATATGAGGGGGAACCCAAAACACCCAGAATTTATTTATAAAAAACTGTGTATTCTTACATGTTTAAACTTCAGTCACCTTCAAAGTACTCTCTCTCTATCTGATGCAATACAACTATTGAGATGTTTTTTCCACTGCTCAAAACAGTTTTTTAACTCATCGATTTTGATGCCTTTCAGTGTTTCTGCCCTTTTTGTTTGTTTGTTGTTTTTTTTTTGACCTCTTCCACATCATCAAAAACATTTCCCTTTGAGGGCTTTTTTCATCGGGGAAACAAAAAAAATGTCACTTGGGGTGAGATCAGGTGATTAGAGAGGGTGGGGCATGGGGTTCATGCTGTTTTTAGTTAAAAACTGCTGAACAGTCAGGCGGTGTGGACAGGTGCAGTCGTAAATCTTCCATCGAAATGGACAAATGCGTTTCAAGAGTCTTCAGAAAAATTCACTGTAGCTGAACGCAGCCTCTCACAAAAACATCTGCTGGTACGCTGATACAGATGGGTTCCTAGAATACTCACCTATGGGAAAAGCCTGTACTACAGTGGACCTGCCCTCTGGAAGATAATTCTAGATATTATTTGGGTCCTCCCTCATATGTAAGTTTTATATATAATATTGTAAATATTGACAAAAAATTATTTGCTTAAAGAGCTTCTTCAGCTAGTGTTAGACTTCCATCCCAAATGTGAGAGAGTAAGAATGCAATGTGATTTTAAGCTTACTATATTCATACCATTGTACTTTTCTCGAAATTTATGCAAAATTTTAAGATATAAAAGTGAATATTAAAGTATGGAAAGAAAATGAAGTGAAATTTCAAATAGCTTAAATACAGAAAATATAAATTCCTGTGACAACATTTCTGTTCTCTTTCCTTTCTACTGTATATGGTGTCTTTCATCCCTGAAATCTTTTAATTGTGTTTCTTTTAGTTGCACATATTCTCAGATTTCTTTACCCTCCATTATCCTATTTTTTTATTGTCCTTCCCCCCAAAATTAACAACCTGATATAGGTAAGACTTAAAGCATGTCTGCTGAAGTACAAACGTCACAAAGCTTGAAAGTTGACAAATAGTAGCGCTGTTAAATGAAAAGCTTATTTTACTCTAGAAAAAGAGATACAGATAATTCAAATGCCTCCATTTCTTTTACCCCCTCAGGGCAAGACTTCGTAAGCTCTATCTTTGAATAGAAGAGGAGACTATAGATTATACTTTTTATTTGATAAAAGTGTGTTCAGTATTAGCTGAATAAAATGTGAAGATAAACTGAGTGCTTTTAAATTTGTGACTAGTCAGAAGAGAAGCAAATCTATATTGATATTTAAAAACATGGATTAAAAGAAATATGTTTTACATAAGAACACCATTGACTAGTGCAGGAGCATTTAGCAAATCATTGCAGAAAGTGAACCATACATTGAGATTTTTTTAAAAAGCTGTAAGTGTTATTTATATAAATATTGTGCTTTTTCATCTGAGAAGTTGTGTTTGTTTTGTTTATTTTGAAATTGTGTTCTGCTTATTTGCCTTTTGAGAAGAGAAGATAACGAAACAGTACATCATGAATATTTTCTTGTGCAGTTATCAAGATTTCCATAAAAGAGATTTAAAAATAAGGTTTGAAAATTTTGCGTCTCATTGTAGTAGCATATATTTACATGCTGAGTACGCAGTATGGACAAAAAATACATAGGCAGGAATGTCATGTGTAATTTGATTAGTCCACAAAGAGGGAAATAAGACTTGAGCTGTGCCACAAGTAATCAAGATGTGAAGAAAAAAGGAAATGGGAGAAATTTTTGCAAGGCCAACAGAATGAGCCAGAGCATCAGATTTAAAGTGTTCGTGTGCAGTGAAGGAACACTGAGTAGATCACCTGGGCTGAGGTGGAAGGGCAGCCTCGGGAACACGGGTTGATGGGACAGGGGTCAGGCTGTAGAACCTTTGAATGTCGGGTCAGAGAGCGTTGACCTAGTGCTGTGGTTTTATGTAACACCTGGAGATTTATTAACGGCAGAATGAAGTGAAATGAAAGTGTGGTGTGGCCCAGGGTACCACTGTAGGATAACAATGCTTATGAGTTAGATTTCCCAAGTACAAGGATTTGTTTAGGTCTTCACGTAGGGTGGCTAATAGTCAAATCATCTCTATTGATCTGGACAGACCTGACTGAATGTTTCTTCTGACTGTATCATGTGAGTGGGTGAGAAGGATCAAGAATTCCCTGGAGTTATTTTTCTTTAGAAATTTGACTATATATTTTAATGAAAATATCATTTTTTCATGAAATCTAAGACCATTGATTGATCGACCTTACTTTGAATGAGCCACTGTTTCCTTTTCATTGATTATAAGATGGATCCCAATTTCAAAGATGTTAAGATAAAAGAGAACTTGTGAATCTTAGAAACAATGAAATATGGTATTTGCCACATTAATATAATTGTGTGCTTAATAAAACATTTGTATGCTACATTGATAGTAGTGTGGTGTGCAAATAGTTATGGAACTAGATATCCTATGTCTAGCCAGGTTTTTTTTTTTTTTTTTTTTTTTTTTAACCACAAAACCACTTGCTTGAGGAAAACGTGTTCTGTATTTTCCTTTATTGTTTGTGGATAAGACTGCTTTTGTCCTCGAGTAGCTCACGCAGTAGTAGCTGGTGTACTAAGTGCTAGATATGGGCTCTCACAGAGGAATGTCCGGGGGCAGCTGGGGCCCACTAAGTGGATATGAGTGGACATGCAGGAAAAGGGCAGATGGATTTTGGAGGTTTAACCAACACGCCTGAATCGCCCAGAAGAGCTAGAACACAGGGTTTAAAGAAGGCCAGGATAAAATAGGGTTGAAGGTGTCCTGCTCCTTACCGGCTTCAGTACTGTACTCTTGTAATTTATGTGATGTTGTTTTCCTGCCCCCAAAGGAACTGAAAACAGAAACATATTGAAATAACTAGCTAGGTATCCACAGGAATTCTCAGAACTTAATGGTGGGTGGGGGTGGGGTGGGGTGGGGTGGAGGGTGGATCTCACTTAGAAAGTGAAACTACTCCTAGTAGCCTCTATATACAAATAATCTAATTTAGGAAATTCTTTCTGCATGTGATAATGAAAACTATAATCTGACCACCTATAGCCTTTTTGAAGAAAGATTCTGAACTAGAAGGGATTAGTAAGAGCTGTATCCTAGAGGGCTCCAGAGCAGGAACTTGGGTTTATATTCTGGCTTCCTGTGTCCTAGGCAATGTTTTAAACTCTTTTCAGATATTATCTCAATTACTCCTCACAATATCAGTATGTTGCCCCCTTTTCATACATAAAAAAGTCAAGACAGAGAGGTAAAGGAACTTTCCCAAAGTTCCACAGCTAACACCTGGTGGAGCCAGTGGCAGTCTTTCTTGTACGCTTGCATACACACACACACACACTCACACACACATGCAGATCTATTTTTGGAAGCTGCACGAAGTACCTCAGCTTTTGCTCCTGGTACATTGTACTAGGATGGACCGATCCCTTGTTTTCTGTGTGCCCTGTGGATTATAATTCTCACCAAAAAGATCTGAGAACAGGTCATTTCTGCCCCTACATCCAGAGGTAATTTCCTTTAGTACAAGTTTCAAAGGGGTTTCATGTGTGTGATGTGCTGTCACCCATACCATGAAATGTACAGTAACTTTACCTTGATCTTGAAGGAAATAAAAGCCATATATTTTATTCCCCTTTAACCTTAGCCAGAATTGCAAGAATACAGTTTTGTATTATATAATTATTCTTCAACTCTTTACATGAAAGTTTTCTCTTGTTAATTTAACCTTTTATGGGAAGGATGCCATGTTTATTGGAGATTTCCCATCCACATGGTTCTCCAGAGTTCTTTCACATTACCCCGTTTTAGACTGGAATATAGAAAAGAATTCTGTTTTCAACGTACTGTTTGGGTGGTAATTTGTTTTCAGTTAGATAAGTAATCAATAAGGAGCTAATTTTAGCACATGCCCAGATGAAAGAGTTTTCCGAGCCGAACAGACTTAGCAGCATTGTTTTAGCCATCTAAAATACAGAAAAATGAACAATAATTAGGTCCGTCTTTATTACAATTTCTTTAGCCTTCACTGCCATAACACATATGCATGGAACTGCGGAATATAATTATACCTTTTAGAAGGCTTTATTAAAATATACTTTAACCTGGCCACAACAAAGTGACCTGAAATTCAATGACAGTGGTCCTCCCTGCGTTAAGATCAGCCTTGTCTTGGTGGTGCCTGTGGCCCTAGGTTCAGTCAAGCAGGATGACGGGGAGGACATTGTAGTAGGCAGGATTAGAGCATGTCTTTCAAGGCTATGCGTCAAGTACTGGCTTTGCTAGCCATGGGACTGTACATTACTTTCTTTCTCTGTTTTGTCCCTGCCTTTAAGTGTTATCCAAAGATGCTATGGGAAAGGTTATAACCTTCAATTGGTTATAAGTTAATGAGTGGTTTTGAAGTGTTAACCTGGGCCTGAGAGCAAAGCAGTGGTGTAGAAAGCACTTATTAACTGTGCTCATTGCATATCGTCCTCAGGCATGCTTATGGGGATGTTTAAAGCGAAGTCCTCTTTATTTCATCTGTGACCCTTTTCCCATAGTAAAAGGAAAGAACTATTCCAACCTGGCTGTTTGCATAATAAAACAATATAGTACTTTGCCTACAAAGACATTATTTTGAATCTTTGTTCTGAAGTGACAAGCTGTGCAACTGTTAGGCAAGTCACTGAACTTCTTGAGGTTTCTGTTTTCTCACTTCATCATGGGGATCATGATTACAGTTCTGGTCTCCCTCCCAACATTCTTTTGAACATTATAAATAATTATAGTAATAGTTAAAAATACTGTCTTACGTATATTTTCTTTAATCATCAAAGCAGTACTAGGAACAAAGTGAGATTCTGCATTTTACAGATTAAAAACTTGGGGTTTAAATATGGAAAACATAAAAAGTTAATGTTTCAGAATCTTTATGCGAACTGTGAAGCCTGTGTGAATATCAATTATCGATGTTAAATTGTAGCATCCTAGAGTCTTCACAAGCGGGTTGGAATCCCAGCTCTTCTTCATAGCTGTGTGACGTTAAGCAGACTACTTCACTGTTCTGAACCATTGTTCTTAGTCGGTAAAGTGCTGTTAGTGATGCACAGGGTGGTTGTAGGGGTTACGTGGCTGCACAGGGTTCGGCACACGGTAGCCCCATGATTTCGATTCCCGCTTTCCCAGCTACAGAATTTCCCCTTTCTTGGTTTTTAAATATGATGTTGACAGAGATTCAGAGATTTATTTTTCTTCATCTAATTTTATGTTCACAGAGCATGATTCTCTGTTGGACATCTTAGGTCAATTATGACTTGCTGTAAGACCCTTCATTAACCACTTTCTACAAATTGGTACTGGTTTCCAAAATAGCTCATAAAAGATCATAGTTGCTGCAAAAAATTCCTGTTAAATTTTTCCTAAGTACTTTAAAATTTTCCTCCACTTATTAAGGGATTTTGTGCAAGTAGAGCTGCTTAGTAAGACCTGTCTTTGTAGTCGTTTCGTGTGTGTGTGTGTGTGTGTGTGTGTGTGTGTGTGTGTGTTTGCAAGGAGGTATTTTTAGATAGTTTAGCTGAACAGCAATCTGACGTCTTTAGAGGAGACATCAGTTCATTATGTGGATACAAATTCTATGCTTTCAGCTTTTATACACCAAATCTTAATTTAAATCTGTTCTTCTGGCCTTTTCTAACGAGAGACTCTATGATGGTGAGTATTCTATTTCTTCCTAAGGCTGGCCTTTCTAGTTAACCTTTGCTTAGAGAAATTGATCGAGGTAGAAATGCCTTTATTTGCTCACAACTTAATATAGATTTACAAAAGCATGGAGTTTTGGGTCATATTTAAATATGCCATTATGCATTATGCTACACAGTGTTTTTCTATTGCAACGTGATTCAAGATATTTTAAAATAGTCATGGGGTTTATAAATGCTGCTTTCTTTTAAGTAGTCAATTTAAAGGCCAGGATGTGGGAGTTATATACCTCTTCATTGTACATGTTGCTTTGTCAAAAAATGCCTTTTGCTTTGTGAAAGATAATTTAATGCTGAGCATGTAAGAGGGACATGGTTATTTGCTTTTTGTTGCTCTAAACAGAGTGTTGCATATTAAGTTAGGATAATATTTTCTTTTATCTGGTTCTTTTAATCTCTTAAAAATTTGGGGAAAGAAGCTCTTGCAGCTTCTTAAGCCAATTAATGTTAGCTGTCAGTGGCACTTGTTCCCACAAAGGGGTGCCTGTGGTTAACAATACACAGAACTTTTGTGTGTATTTTTCTAATTTTACTAGAGCTGGTTTTGGGGAACTATTCATATTAAAATGTTCAAAAGATGTTAAAAATATATTCAAATGTATATTCTTTATTCATGTCTGAAATTCAAAATTTATGTCTACTTTGTATCAGAATGTCAAAGAAAACTTTTGTTATCCATTCAGTTGTATTACCTGCTTGGTGTGAAGCATCCAGGATTTAAAGCATGGTTTTTAATTTTTAATTAAGTTATTTGATAATATGTGAACCAGTTGCAATTTTAGTGATGTTTTGATTATTGCAGTGGAAGTCCTTATATGTTTACGTTATTTGGTAAACATAAAGCATTGCCATGGAGAGATGAGTTACTTCAGCTCAAGAAAGACGTGGTCTTGCAGAGTCAGGTTAATTATGGGCATCTCTCTGAAGAGGTGATGATCTTTCATTATTCAGGAAAAGAAGCAATAAGTTTTACATATATTATCTGTATATATATGTGGAAGGGTGAGACAAGACATTTTGTAGTATGAAAAACAAAGAAGACATTCTAAAGGTTTTTTTAAAAACCCTTTCTTGTTCTTAAAAATTAGTGGTGTTATGTAACCATTTAAGAATTTAGCTAAAGCCTGATATTAAGTGACTCAGATTCCTAGCTTCTTAATGATGCTTCTTTACAGTGAAATTCAAGCAGTTGCCAGATTCTTGAGCCATGAGTTCATTCTCTCTCCTCGCAAAATTTGCATGCAATAAAAATTGAGAATTTATGCCAAAAGAGGTGTTAGCACTGAAATTCTTATATTCTCAGTGCAACATTTTATGTTAGGCTGTTTCTCAGTGAAATCATCTGTATTTCAATTTAAGAAAAGTGACCAATGTAGGCTGAAGTTTCTTTACCGAAAAGTGGCATAAAAACTCCCAAATCTGGCTTTATTGACTCCTTACTTCTCATAGCACCTCTGCCAAAACAGCCATTGTTTCAGAATCATTTCCCCCAAATCAACCGAGAAAGGCACCTACCTTCTTCTAACACAGTAATGTGCTCATCATATCAGCTAAGCATGCTATCATGTAGGCCTGGGGTTACCTTGTCTCACCACGGACTTAGAGAGAGACACACACAAGCTTCTAATTACATTTTAACCCCAAGGATGCCTTCAGGTATTATGGACTTGAACACCTCAGCAATTTTTACTAAGGTGCCTGGTGATTCTAATGACCCTGGGGAGAGTACCTATTGGAAATATTAACGATGTAGTTAATCTTTGCACCCCTGTCCCTAATGCACTTGGCCCTGCCCCACCACACACATACACAAGCCAGTCATTTGCACTGAGATAAGCAAACCAGTGTTCTCCTGGGATATGTAGTGCCCAACTACTTAAGTGTTCATTCAAACTGATGCGTGATCTCCTTTCCTGATTAAAGGTGATTCCATTTTTTTGTTATTTTTATTCAGTTCACTTCAAAATATCTCATAGATTTGAACCATTGTTAACTGTAATTTATAATTCTTACCAGTTGTGTAATTTACCACCTTTTCCTTCCTTTCAATTTGTAAGTCAGTTATTCACCTTGGCATTTTAAAGTTGTCTTGATTTACTCTCTCTGCATGGACTAGAGATTATTTTCCACCTCTATAACTTTTCATTTTTTTTTTCCAGTTTTCCATAATTGGAACACATTTCTCATCCTCCAGTTTTCCATAGTTGGGAGAATATATTAGAATAAGCCTTGTTTACATCTTGAAGATATGCATATAGGGGTTGGCAAAAATAGGTTTACAGTTTGCATGCAAAATAATACAATAATTAATAATATAAGAATAAACTTTTGCCATCGCAGGTTCGATTCCCAGTCAGGGCACATGCCTGGGTTGCAGGCCACGGCCCCCAGCAACCGCGCATTGATGTTTCTCTCTCTCTCTTTCTCCCTCCCTTTCCTCTCTAAAAATAAATAAATAAAATCTTTTAAAAAAAAGAATAAACTTTTGCATACTCACAACTATAAACCTGCTTTTGCCCATTCCTGTATATCTGTCTTGTCATGAAGGTATCTAGTCCGTAAGCATCACAGAACAACAAATGTCAGATCGTAACTTTCCAGGAAGGAGGACACACAAAAGAAATCAGAGTTTATGTCTGATTTGCTTGTTGTGTTTTGTTATTTTGTGGTTGCTATTCAGTTTTGCTTGTTTCTAATCTGAGGTCTTTGAACTAAGATGTGAAAAGAAGGAGATTTTTATCTCAGGAGGTCTGTTAATCCTACTGATAAAACTGAAAGCATTAAAGAACAAACTTTACAAAGGCACATTAAGTCAAATGATAAACATCTAGCCAAGTTCATATCACACCTGTACTTTTATTAGGTTTA
This sequence comes from Tonatia bakeri, assembly GCA_004024845.1. Classification (NCBI taxonomy): domain Eukaryota; kingdom Metazoa; phylum Chordata; class Mammalia; order Chiroptera; family Phyllostomidae; genus Tonatia; species Tonatia bakeri. The sequence goes on from PVIA01000051.1 coordinate 695,844, forward strand.
TACATTTGGAGAAGGCACTAGCGACTTCTTATGTTCTTTGAAAGAATCCATAAGCAAAATCTAGATATGTAACCTCACTTGATTTTACACTTTACTGTAAAGTAGAAACGAATTTCTATTTTACATTTCTGTGGGCTTTTTTTCTTGTATGTCTCTAACACTTTTAAGGGCTTAGCTCAAAGGGGAGAGAAAACTTGAGATATTTTACCTCTTGTTATCCCATCTGTTTATTAATTTCAAGCATTCCTACCCCATGACAGTATGGTTTGAAATATTTTCTTCTTCATCATCATAATCGTGTTGATCATCATTTATTATTTTTGTACATATTAACATGTAAACCTACTTAATGAGTAGGTGAAAAGTTTTACTAAGTTTTGCCTGCAAAACCAGAAATGCATTGGTTGGTTATAATAAAATTCAAGTCTGTGTATTCACTACCCACTAGATATCTTGATGTGGATGTTGTCACCTAGGTTATGATGCGGCCAAAATATAACCCTTAAGGGTTCTTTCGGCCACCACCCAAAAAGTAAATAAGCCCGGCCAACCAACTAACCAAGCCTGCAACAAACTCTTACTTCCTCATCTCATCATCGTTGGTGTTGCAATCTATTCAGATATTGAAGCCGAAAACCTATGAGTTATCTTTGGTTCTTCAGGTTTCCTAAATGCCATATTCTTGAGCAAATCGTATTTGATCTACCCTGCTTATCATGAATTCGTGCTCTTCTCTCCGTCCCCATTGTTAGCTCCCTGGTCCGGCCTGTCATCATCCACTCCCTTGGACTGTTCCAGTTAACTCCTAGTGTTCACCTTATTTCTAATCTTGCCCTTCACACCATTCTTCACATAGCAGCCTGACTTATCTCGTAAGATGTGACTCGGACCGTGTCATATCTGCTTTTAACACTTCACTAACTGCTGTACATGGAATAATATCTATACTTCCCACAGAACTATGCCTGAACTAGCTCCTGTTTGCTGTTCTTACCTTACCTTGTACAACTCTCCTTTTTATCCAGTCCACTTCAGCGGCCTTGACCTTCCCTTTTTTTGTTTAACAGACCAAACTGTGGAGTCTTTCCTCCAGTTGTTTCTTTTGATCGAACTCAGTCAGTCTCCTGTGAACTTAATCTGGCCTGGTTCCTTGACTCTCAGGTCTCAGGTACAGGAATGTCTCTTGCTTGGCCAGTCCAAAGTGGCCACTCACACATTTCAACTGGACCATATTATTTAAATGCTCCACCAAGCATTTATTACTAAGTTTTTGTTCATGTTGTTGTTCATGTTTTTGCTGCTTATTTATTATGTCTCTCTCTCGCTGGTGAATTTTAAGCCTCATGAAAGTAGGGAACTTGTCTGTTAAATTCAGTACTCTATCTGGAATGGCTAAGATATGTTAAACATAACAGTCATTTAATAAACATTTATTAAATGTGTGAGATAAATAAAAAAAGTTTAAAAATGCAGGCATAGGCAAATGTCATTAAGTTCAGAATTAGTAGATAATTGCTTCACTTCATGAAGATTTTTTACCCCTGCTCATGGCAAGATAAATGTAGATGATGCTGAATGGGTATCAAGACAAAAGGCCATGAGGAGCCCATAGACATTGGCCACTGAATATTTACATTAGCAGTCCCAGTGATAATTAGGATCAACATTGTTAATGATCAGAATTTGCTATAATGAGTCCTAGAGTTCTTTAACATTTATGTAAAACTTGGAGATGATTATTATTCACTTAAGCAGCAAAAAATTTTTGGTATAAGCTGCATAAGAATTTTGGATGATATAAAGCTTTAGACATTCAAACATTCTATTTAGAAAGAATATTAATATGAATTATATTGAAGAGCAAGCTATCTTTTTTATAATCTTCAATATAATTCAGTGCCAAAACCTAGGTAAAGGTACTTGCTTGTGTCTGTACACTATGAAAGCATGACAATCTAGCATTATGAGAGTGATATGCTTTTCTAGCAGCAGTCATTGTTTTAATGCACATATATCATGGGATGGGGTTGTAATTAATCCTCTGTTAGTTTTAGATTACACAGCATAATAAATCATTAATAAAGTTACAATTCCACATTCCGTTAAAATCCAAGTTTCCCTTTTAGGTTTTTTTTTAGAATACTCGTTTAAAATATTAATGCTATAATTTACATTGTGGAAAGTTTGGAAACTGTTCAAATTATTTTTCCCCCTATTACATAAAGCTAGTGTCTGGAATCTTGTTTTAGCCGTGCCATAGCTAGTTCACCTTTCCGGACGCACGTTCCCACTACCGTGAAATGAGGAGATTATGCTAAATGAATTCCTAAACATCCTTTTAGGTCTCTCATTGTACTTTTATATAAAAACTTACATTTGCATAATGCTGTATATTATTAGATTTCTTTTACATTTGTCCTCTGTTCTCACAACTATCTTGTGATGAGGTGGATAGGACAGACCTTATTATGCCAATTCTATACCCATGAAGAAATTGAGCTGCAAGAAATTAAAATGATTTTCTTGATGCACACAGCTTGGAACTAGCTGTGTATTTTTTCTGTAATTTCATACTGTAATCTGTGACCTCCTAGTGCCGATCTATGGTTATGTACTTGGTCAAAATAAATACTCATTTTGTAAAGATATTTAATGAATTACCACTCTAATAACGAATATTGTGATTGGACCACTTGTTCCTTGAAAATTTGGTTAGACTCACACAATCTATAGGAGACCAAAACTGATTGCTAAAGTATTGTAGGAATCAGTGACAGGTAACTAATCACCTTTATGGGACTTTAAGAAGACACAATTTTTTTTTACTTTGGAAAAGTTAAACTTTGTTTACAAAGGCTTCATTAAGTGTCATCGGGTTAGGTTTTGAAAGGTCATTTTTACTTTTGTTTGTTGTAGTTTACATGGCACACCGCAACCTAACTTGTCTTCCCACTTCCATTTGAAGCCCTTACAATTCAGTCTTCCTACTGCCCCAACAGAATTGTCATAGAAAATGTAACTGGATTCTGTGCAGCAGAAAGAAAGAAGGAGCTCCTACCCTTTGCAACATCGTGGATGCAACTGGAAAACATTATGCTAAGCGAAATAAGCCAGGCAGTGAAAGATAAATACCATATGATCTCACCTTTAACAGGAACCTAAACAACAAAACAGTGAAACAAGCAAAATATAGTCAATGACACTGCATTAGAGGACAGGCAGAAAGTGACCAGAGGAGAGAGAAGAGGGAATTTCAGGAGAAAAGGGGAAGGGTTTGCAGGAACAAAGCTAAAAGACACATGGATGAAAACTAGGGGGAGGGTGGTAATGGGAGGGAAGTTGGGAGGGAGCGGTGGGTGGGCTGGATTGGGAGTAAAGGGGAGAAAACTGTACTTGAACAGTTATTGAAATAAAATTATTTTTAAAAAAAGAAAATGTAACTGGGTATTAATTGCCTGTTTAAAAAGCCCAGTGGTTTTTCATTGCACTTAAACAGCTTACTTTTTAGTTGAACTAGTTCCTACTACTCTGATATCACTTGTACCATCTCCCCATCAACCATTCTTAATCCCTACCCACCAGTTACTTTGAACATCTTCCTGTTTCTGGAACATTCCTAGGCTCTTCTCATCTTGGGGCCTTTGCCACAGATATAACTTCCATTTGTATAGCCCTTTCCCAGATCTTTGGTTGGTTCTTTGTATTTCATTCATCTCTCGTATCAAATGTCAAATTTCGTTTTCTCGGAGCAGCCTTCTCAGCTCACCCAAGCTAAGCAGCCTCCCCACTCCCCACCACCACTGCCCCTCGCATTGCCTCCCTTTCTTTGTATTGCATTGAGAGTGCTTACAGATATCTAAAATTATTTTGGTTTTTGTTATCTCATCTTTCCCTTTCTACCCTCAAGTCCCTCTTGCCTCCAGACTCTAAATTCCAGGGAGCAGAGACTTTGCCAATCCCAATTATTGCCACCTAAGTAGCTCCTGTTACAACGCCTGGCTCTTTTCAGTAAGCCAGTAAATACGTGTTAAATAGCTAAGGAGTTGAATGAGTCTGACAATTCTGAGGAGAGTTCAAACACTCCTCCTCTGCCAGGCTCCTTTGTTGGAATGCATGCAGAAAAGAAGTCAAACATGTTGAAGTCCAGAAGTTTTGTTCTTTTTCATCCTGACTTGTAGGAAACCCAAACTAAATATATCACTTCTCTCTAATTGCTGTTAGCCTCGGTGTAGCACTGTCATCCCTCTTCTTCACTGTCTTTCATTTTACTCTGGTGATCCTCCCTGCACTTACTGGTGGAAAAGAGTGACTGTGGAATTAGGAAGGGGTCACACAATTCTTACTCACTTTCTGTCAGACTTCATTTCCTCAGCTCTAAACTAGGGTTAATGATTCAGTGATTTGCATATTTATTACAAGCACTGACTATATTTTAGCCACTTTGAAGCAAGGGAAAGAGTGATGAAAAAGGCAGACGTGTTCTTCTTCCGACACACCCAGAGAGGGCTTTTGGCTGTTAAATCAGCAACGACTGTAAAGTGTGGTTAAGTTCAGTGCCAGGTGACATTCTAGGTGTCACAGGAGCATCTTACAAGAATCTGACCTCAAGGTGGAGAGTTCAGAGAATTAGCTCTCCATGAGGTTAGAGTATTCTAGGAGGAGAGGGAATGGTGAAGACTCAGGAGAGAGATGTAAGGCGTGACATCTGAAAAAACTATAAATAGCTCTATACATCTAGTATAAAAGAAGTTAGTGGGGTGCGGTGGTTAGAAGCAAAACATTTTCCTGAGGGTAAAGCGAGTCCACTAAAAGATTTTTGGGAGGGGATTCATATGATCAGGTGTGCAATTTTCCATCATTCTATAAAAGTTTACCCTGCTGCAGAATGGAGAAGGGATTGAAAGGGGAGTATAATAGTCCTACAGAAGAAAGACAGTGGTACTGCTGTAGCAGAAGAGTGAAGTGGGATAATCTTTGCAAATCCTGTGTTAGAGTGTTCTCACATGTGATGGGAGCTTGGTTCATTTTAGAAGCTCTTGCTTTCGCTGAAGGTGAATTGAGGCTAGGTAACTTCTTGGTTTAGAAGCTAAACTGTTTATATCGAAACACATTTTTAAGTTATCAGTGCTTGTGTGCGTGCACACAAACACACACTACATGCACCACAGTTTACATCAAACCGCTCGTACGATTCCCTATGCGGATATTGATTAATGCTGTTCTATTGCCCCGATTTAACTTGTGATAATACATTAATATGTATACACATACCCACTTAACAGAAAAGATCAGGGAAAGCAGTTGGCATTTGAGGAAAGTAAAAGCTTAATAGAGTGATAGGATACTAGATGTTGGCGCTAATTTAGGAAGAGTGCGCTTTCTAAGAGAGTTGCTCAATTGATTATGTAAATAAATCTTTGCAGATGACTGAGAAGGTCATGAAAATTGCTGGAGCATTGACAGAAGTGAGGGTATTAGGAAGGAGTCTCCTTATGAGGTAATGTGTGCTTGGCTGTCTTAGTAATGCAACTACGTATTTGATGATGCAGTGTCTAAGATTTGTCGGTCTCAACAAACAAACAAAATATAGGAAGGATGAAGGAAAAAGAAAAATTTATGAGACTTCTTGCAATTTATGCAGTGTATTTTCCCATTGGTCCTGGGGAATGAGTAATGCACCACACATGTTCAGTCAGTCTCTCACAGTGCCCTCCAGACAAAGCCAAAGTGATGAAATTATCTGGTGTGCCAGGGCTGACACATAAAGCCCTTGAAAGTGTATGTTAAGTTAAATGTCTTATCACTGAAGTCCTTGGGAATAAATGCTAAGAGGAATATCTTTACCATTGAAGTAAAAGGAAAATCCAAGACACTAGGCACATAAAATTAATGCCTGTTATTTTTGTTAGTAACTGAAGAAGAATAACATATAGTTATATTTTGATTTGAAGGTTATTGTCTATGGTGTAATACTCATCATGAGAAAAGTAGAAGTTGTGGTAGTATTTTAACAAAATCTAGAAATGAACTCTTTGGTAGGATCTGAGATGCCTTTTAAAATCCAGGTAGTTTTCCGTGTGTGTGCATGCGTGTGTGCGTGTGTGTGTGTGTGGCATATATGGAAGAGGACTAAGGTGGGATTTTCAATAAATACAGGTGTAGAGCCAGTGTACCCACAACTGATAACTTAGAATAGACACAGCTTCGTGGCTGACTTAATACTACCCATGGGGAGTAAGACAAGCTATGATGTCCTTGTTAGTTGACAGCCTCTTGATACAAGTTGTAATAAACATCTCTTTCTGTTTAAGTTACATGGAATTACTATTAAATAGTTATCAAAAAATAATATATATTCACACTTTAAAACTTCAGAAAACTGTTTTAAATTCATGCTGCATATGTTGTTAGTGCTCAAAACCCTTCAGATGCCTTCCCATCTCATTCAGAACGAAATCCAAAAGCATTACCACAGCCTTCCTATGTGATTTCACCATCAACTGTCTCTCTGTCCTAATTCCCTCTGGTCCTCTCAGAGCTCGTGCTGACCTCCTAGCTATTCCTAAACCTGCCAAGGCCTCCCCTACCTTTGGCTGGCTCTTGCTCTTGATGACCTTGCATATGATGAAATGCCTGTTTCCCTGGTGTGTATCCGTAGGGTTCAGCCATTCACTCCATTAAGCTCTTCACTCAAATATTCCCTTAGCAATGAGACTGTCCACCCTCTATACCCTATACTCTGCTTTATCAGATTTCAAATTACTTACCTCTGTGACATATCATTATTTGTTTGATGCTCTCCGCCTTCCCGCAACTTTCTACTGTGACTTACAAATGCCAGGATATAAAGACTGTGAAATCAAGGATTTTGAGTACATTCAAGATTTCTTCCTAGGGAAATAGTTCCATTATTTCCTGTTCTTAAAAAAATAGTAGCATATCCCTGACTGGTGTGGCTCAGTGCATTGGGTGTTGTTCCACAAACTGAGAGGTCTCTGCTTTGATTCCCGGGCACCTGCCTGGGTTTCTGGCCAGGACCCCTGGATGGTGGCGTGGAAAGGCGGCTGATCGACGTTTGTCTTGCACATCGATATCTCTCTCCCTCTTCTCTTCCTCCTTCCCCCTCTTTCTAAAAGTAAATAAAATTTTACAAAATCTTTAAAAACTAAATAAAATTTAAAAAAGACAACATCATAAATTTTATTTAGAGGTATTTTTTTTTTCAAGCAGTCAGTCTATTCAGTGAATTTTTGAGTACTCAAAATCAATTGGCCAAGTTAGGTGGCTTCTAGACCCACTTTTCCATTTGCCTATTAAGTTGTACTTTTCAAGAACAAGTAATTATTTGGAAGCTTTATATTCTCAACACATAATATTTGTATCTTGAAATTCAAGTAGATATTAAGACTCTCCAACTCATAGGGCACTGAACATCTCTGAATAGATTTTATACTAGTCTTTGGTTCATAAAATACTGTGATATTCAGTTGATTTTTTCTTTTAAAGTTGTATAAATAGTCCAAGAATTTTCGGTAAAATGTTTAGTAATTATATTCCTTTGGCTTAGTGATATAGTCCAATTTTACACAAAGATAAATATAAATATAAGATAATCTTTATAAATATATGAAATGTAATGTTATATATAAAGTATGCGTGTATATCTATATAGAGCTCATATGCATGTATGTGTATATGTATAAGATGTGTGTTTGTGTCCCTTGTTAATATAATATGATTATCTCTTTAGAAAGTAGGTCAGAGTATAGAAACAATTTTCTCATCTCAATATCCTATCTTAGATCTTTCCCTGGTTATCCAGTCACTTTCTATCATGTCAGTCTCTTTTAATGTTTGCCCAATGAAGTACTTATCACCATTTGACAATTTTCTTTATTATCCTTTTATTATTTGTCTTCACCCACTAGTTGTAAGATCCAGGGGAGGAGGGAGTCTATCTCACTGCTATATTTAGAAAACCTGGACTAGTTCCTGATATACTGGCATTAAGTGGGTTTTCAATAAACATGTCTGACTGAACAACTATAGGAATTCTGATGCTTATTTCAGCCAAACTGCACTAGTCCCATGAGGCCAGGATGTTAGCAGAGCCCTACTACTTTTCCCTAAGGAATTTAGAATTTCACTATGGAAGATTTTTTTCACAACTAGGTCACTATTATTGTAGTATTAGTATGAGTTAAGACAATGCTAGCTGTTGTACCAAAACCAAAGCAAAACCCATAATTCCTCAAACACAATAGAAGTTTATTTCTCTTTTGCATGAAATCCAAAGCAAGGACTCTTGATCACTTAGTGGACAGCTCCCTCTGAGCAGTGATTCAGAGATCCTGACCCTCTGTTTTGTGGCTTGTTTGTCTCACGTTCAATTCAAAGCTTGTTGTCTTCCAACGGAAACTCTCTTGATAATAGGAGATAGGTCATGATGAGTCTTATTGGAAGGTTTTTATCCATAAGGTGTGGGATGGCATCGGTCGTTTCTGTATGTTTATACTCCAAAGGCCTGGCCTTATATTAGCACATGTGTAACCATAAGGGAGGTTGGGAAATGCAGTCCAGCACAGTTCCCTGGAAGAGAAGGACATTGGTGAGTAAATAGCTAACCAGTGTCCACCGTTTTGTGGTATGTTCTTGTCTAGAGACCTAGTATATTTGCCTTTGGAAGTAGCTTTTATGCTTTTTAAGGAATTAAGAACTACTTGTGAATTAATATTTTTAATTCTATGTGAGGCTTTCTCTTCAAACCACTTATTTTTGTTCAAAAAGAAAACAACTTAGGATCCTCCATGGATCCCATAGGGATCTTTTTTCCTTGACTTTGAATTCTTATTTCCTTAACTCCATATTCCCTTGAGCATTTGGACAGCTGGGATAACTAAGTACAGCCCCTTCGGAGCTCATCAAAGTTTTTGTCTAATTGGTCATAGAAGCTGTCTTCTGATATTGCCAGTGACTCCCCTGCCTCTCCAGGGACCATTACGTTCATCGACCATTCCTGCTTGGTCCTGGAAAACAGGAGACTAAGAACTTTAGTAACTGTAGAATATTATTACTATTACTGTATGGATAATCACAAATTTTGCCAAAAAATATATATATTTATAGGGTTGGTTTTTACATTAAATAAGAGAGAGGACGTACAAAGATTGGGTTAGAATATAACCCCAAAATAGTAATTGTCTAGAGTCAGGGTACAATGTGAAAAGTGTATAGATTTTGGAACCTGTGACTTTGGGGCTTTGGACCAGTCACTTGAGCTGTTTGAACTTCCATTTCTTCAGCAGTTCAGTGCAGCATCTGGGCTCCGTGTAAGTATTAGAATAAATGGACGACACGTGATCAGCACATTGCTTATGACATAGTACTTGCTCTCAACAGCAGTAATTGCTGCCAGCATATAGAGAAAATGCACAACGGAGTTTCAAACTTAAATAGGTGAGATGCTACCCAGAAGATGATCTGTAAATTACCTGACTCAGTGCCAACCGTTGTCATGTATTTTATTGAAAATTTCCTGGACTGAGTGATCCAGAAGTTTTTTAGAATCCCTTGGAGAAATGTGCGCTTTTCAGATCAATGGTTATTGGTGGTTGCAAACAAATTGAAATGGAAAAAGAGATTATATGTGGTGTGTGTTAGGGGTGAGATGGAGTAGCTGCCACTTGAAAATCCTCATGAAACTGTGTTTCTTAATAGGCCACAAGACATTTTATTTGGACATATTTACATGATAGTTAATCAACTAACTATACCTCGGTACTTGTGTGGAAAATTATATCAAGTTTGTTTTATTTTAGGTTCCAGGTAAACACTTATTCTGGAAAAAGACAACTGTATTTCAGATAACAAACTTGCAGTGGTTCCGATGCTGATGATAGAAGTGCCCTCCCTCTGCCAGGTGTCTCTGGAGCGATACCATCTGTTGATCAGCTTATATTATAACCAATCCATGGGTGTGTGCGCATAGTTCTTTTCTGGTTGTAAAATGTTAGGGAAATCATGTAAGGCAAGTTTTTGTTTTTTGCCAAAATTAACTACCAGAAAAGGAGTTGCTTCCATCGCTTATATTTTGAGGTCTTCTCAATGTATTTTACCTTTCTCAAAAAAACAAGCAAAAAAGTATTCTTCAGTAAGGGACGTAAAGCAGAAATGACCTCAAGCAGTGCTGGCTCAGAATGCTCATGAGGGGCACATGCTGGAACGCGGATATGAAGAGGTTAAAGGAGTCTTATAGTTTACACGGACTTAAATTGATTCCTGGATCTGTGACCTCAAAATTGCCAGCATAGGATATTGCCATAACGTTTTAAAGATTGATTTATAAACAGCGATTTTGAAAAGAAACTGCAAGACAAGTGAAAATCAACTTTACTAATGTTGCACATGTAAATTTTAAAAAATGATGTATCTCTAGTAAGTTAGAAAGAATGAACACTCTGGTGGAGTGGCTTTGTGCTCTGGCTGGTGTGGTTCCGTGGACTGAGTGCCGGCCTGCGAACCAAAAGGTTGCCAGTTTGATTTCCACTCGGCACAAGCCTGGGTTGTGGGCCAGGTCCCCACTTAGGGGTGTGCAAGAGGCAACCTTCCGATGGATCTCTCGCACAATGATGTTTCCCTTCTTCTCTTTCTCCCTCCCTTCCCTTCTCTCTAAAAATAAATGAAATTTTTAAAAGTGGATTTGTGATAGCAAAGTCATTGATTTTGGTGATGCAGATAGAAATTTTTAATACATTTTTATGAAAAAGTGAGAAATTATTTTAAATTAATATTTTTCTGTGTGATTCTGAAATTTAGTATAAGCAATTACATTAATAAATTGATAGAAGCAGCTATTTGACCATTTCATCAGTATCCATGAGACTTTTCAAGTCGACAACTAAATTAATAAATACATTACAATACAACGCTTAAGTAGTGTGCTCCAGAGCCAGACATCCAGGGTTGGAATATGTCACTTTTCGCTGTATGGCCTTCTTGCAAATCATTTAACTTTTCTGTGTCTTTGTTCCCTCCTATCCTTAAAGGTCATAATAATACTTACTTCATAAGGTGGTTGTAGAAATTAAATGAGATAATGTATCCACTGGTGCTTAGAACAGGGCCTGGCACATAATAACTGGTATACAGGTGATCTTATGTCCTGTAAGGTCACCTGTATACCAGGTGATCTCTTTGAGAAAAATGGGTCATAGCATTACATTTTAGAATATACGGTACTTAGATCATACACTTTCTCGTACTGAATAATCCCACTTTTCTGTCTTAAAGTGTTATTTGTGTTGGTTTCCTGCTATTCAGTGCTTTCTTTCAACATCTAGTAGAAAGGGCCTTCTAACGCTACTTATTTGAAAACATTAGTCTTGTGGCAGATGGCCTTTCAATCAGTTTCCTAGTTCTGTTGTTTATTGTCCTTGACAGGAGTCTTAGGTGTTTCATGTATGTTCAAACATCTCCATTTCATAAAGTATAGGAATTAAATTTTAGATATATTATAATGTGTTTAACTGTAGCCAGTTTATGATTTATTTATTCCTAACTCTAAAAAACATGAGGGTGACCTTTCTGCCCTGGGGAGAGGTCAAGGTCACTGCCATGTTTCTGTAGCTATTTCTAACACATAAGGGCCCATGTTTGGATGGAAAGCGATGTGCAGTATCCATGCATGTGAGCTGTATCATAGTACCAATTCCTCTCTGTTACAGCTCCCTCTAAAACATCATTAATGGAGGAAAGTAGCAAGGCATTTCTGAAGTGAGGCATGACCTCCCTTGCCCTTCCCCCTGCACAGTGGTGTTTCTGTTTGGACTGTCCTCTGGAAGCAGGTATGCCCTGGGTGGTTAAAGTGAATCGTCATGGTTAAACCACACCTAGTTGGCAGCATGTGTCTGGGCCAAATACATGCCTGTTTTGAAGGCTTTTGCAGGGAAACATAATAAAACTATAAATACAAAAGCACAAACTCCCCAAAGCGTTATGTCACTCTAAGATAATTCTTAGCTATGAACATTTGAAATTCTATCGAAGAAATTGTGTTATGAGCTTGTCATGACAATGAGATTATTTACTTTGCAAAACTTAGTACAGTGTTCTCAGCCATGAGCTCCTCCAAGTAAATACATGGTTTCTTTAAAATGTAATGTGGAAACTTCTGTGAGGAGTGTATGTAAACAAACTAATATAAAGTTTGTGTTAGGTATGACATTGTCAGAATAAGTTGGTTGTTTTCTTTTCATTCAATATAAGTTAGTTTTTGTTTTTCAAATTAGCTGACATAGATGATAGAGGACCTTCACTGGAAAAACTAGAGAAGGAATGAAAAAGAAGAGAGAGGCATCTCTAAGGTAGATTCTGTAGGTTACAAATGATTATTTTATTTAGCCATTGTATGACATTTTACACATTTTTATGGAAGACACTGAGGCACACAGAAGTTAATGAACTTGCTCAAGGTTGCCCGACTTAGGAAGTCGGCCAGAAGGTAACTCCGTGTGTGTCTGAAGTGAGGCTTGTGTCTTTTGAGCCTGGCAGGAAGACTGGAGAATGTTGGATTCTTACAGATTTCTTGGTTTTGGCAGGTTTCTCTAGTAGATATAAAGCAAACTTTTGTAGAACCATTTCCGTAAAGCTTAGCCATATCCACATTGTAAAATGTCTGTGAATTTTAATAAGAAATATTATTAGATTTATCAGTTTATCTCATGACACTTTTGGCAAAACTTTGTTTCTCGCCTTTATATATGTTTATACACAAAAGAAATTGTATGTTGTGCAAAAAGTCTTCTCTTCGCTGTGTGGGATACTGATGGATAAAGTGCGGAAAGATGAGCGTTTGATTTAGAGCGTATCTTAAGAGAGTGTAAGGAAGTATAAATTATTTCTGATGAATAATATTCAGGAGTCCAGATGTTTACTTTTTCTGGTTTTCCTAAAGAAGTATTATGAATTAAAGCAATAATAGTTGAGTATATTATAAAGTGTTTTTTAAAATGAGCTACTAAATAATAGTCCTGCCTGTGTTCAAGCTGTACGTAGGAACAGCTCAGTGCCCGAACTAGTGTCTGCAAAGATCAGAAGTAAAAAAAGAACGGGGGTGTGTGTGTCTGTATACTCATAGAGAAAGAAAATAGGAGTTTCTTTTAAAATACAAATTGAGCTCTGAAATGGGCAAGAGTTCTGTAGCTGGATAACTTGAGTCACTAGAGCCCTTTTGGGGAGAACTCAATTACCCCCTGGCATCTAGTCTTAGATTCCATTGACAGGAATTCTGGAGCTGGAAAGGCCCTCTGTCTTACACAGCGTCTAGCACGTGATAATTTATAGCTAACACACTTCTGTAGTGATTTCTGTGTGCCAGGCCCTACTCCAAGTGCTTTAGGCTCCGTCATTCATTTAGTCCTCACAACACAGGTTTTCAATGAATGATGAATGTGTGGAAAACGTAGGAGGCTATTTTCACTAACACCTCAGAGAAAAATAGGAAATGTGTCCAGTAATATACCAACTCTTTCTTGGAGGGCTTGAAAACATGAGCATAAAGAACACTCACAAAACTCCGGTGATGATATGGGGAAAACGGTGTTCATTTGGGTAAACTTCGTTTTCAGTCACTAAGTGTGGTAATTAATTTACCTTAGGAAGTGTTAATCAGTATTAACTGCCAGAGAAGGTTGGATAGATTCCAACAATCACCCCAAACCTTGGGGTGAGACATCTCTGTTGTAACATTTCCTTGATACAGTGATCCTAAGGTTAGTTGGGAAATTTTCAGTTAAATAAATTTCAGCTGATGATGACGGTATTTTGTTTTGTTTTCTGACTATTGCACTTTTTCAGCGATATAATAGTGATGCATTGTGGAACATGAAACTACTACATTTCCATTACATGTCCAGTAATACACTGACTCTGCCTCATTGAGCTTGAAAACGTGAACACAAAGGAGTTTGAGGGAGGAGAGGAATAACCACTCTAGTCTCTACTCCATTATCCCTGCTTTGAGGAATGTTACCAGTTCCACAAAGTAGTTACTTCGTTGTATCAGAAACATCAAGGCATCCACACTCATTGAGTGCATTATTAGCTAGTAATTTTATAAATGCCAGTCATTAATTATTGAATCAGATTATCAAATACCTGTTCACATATGAGACTTACTTCTTCTGTGTAGTACTTCTTACTTAAAGCTGTTTTTTGTAGCATCCCTTTTTCTCCCAAAAAGAAAATAAAATATTATGTAATTAATATCCAGATTTATCAAAACCATGATTAATTTTAAGTTTTTTATAACTGTATACATTTAAGAATCTGATTGAAATATTACTGCTATTATTTGTTAAACATAGTAAAATTTATGGTTAAGCCATGATTTAGTCATTTGCTGAACAGTAGTTTATTATAGTTGTGATTTACAAGTACGACATTTTTAGAATCTAGGTTGCTTTATTCAGGAAAAATTTGAGCAGCAATATATTCATATAACAAATATTTAAATAAGAAAAATTTGAGATTCCTTTGCTATGAAATATGTTGGTATTAAGATCAAAATGTATAAACTGTTTTTTATTTTATTTTTTTAGAAAGATTTTTTTAAATTTATTTTTTATTTTTAGAGAGGGAAGGGAAGGAGAGGGAGGGAGGGAGGGAGGGAGGGAGGGAGAGAAACAACAATGTGCGGTTGCTGGGGGCCGTGGCCTGCAACCCAGGCATGTACCCTGACTGGGAATCAAACCTGCAATGCTTTGTAAACTGTGTTTTTTAATTAATTATTACTTAATTTTGTTTAGGTGATTGCTGTATATATATAGTACCAGTTTCAAGATTTTTTTCCTGCTTTTTAACAAGATTATTGTTACAAATGCTGTCTTTTTTAATCTGAAATTTGATAGCATACTGATAGCAATTTAAAGTGGCAGTGTGTCAAGTCTAGAAGAGTTTGGAATAAGTGAATCTTGTTGTCTTTGGCATGTCATGCCCACCCTCCCCAACCCCCACCCCCCTTTGGTATATTTTGCTAAGACCATGAGTTACTGTCTCCCAGGGGTTCTGCGTTACACCCTGCTGCCCTCAGGTGTAAACGTGGTGCCTGTGCCAGGGGTTGCCCCTGACTCCCAGTCCCCATACGGTTCATTTGATTCTTGGGCCTGTTTCTCCTAGGTGTGGGCTCAGTCTCCATTCTATTCAAGTTTCGTGGCTGAGCCAAGTCTGTACATTGTACACCACTTTTCTTTCCTCTTATAGGAGCAGCTCTTAAAATTTCTCCCATCCCATAACCTTGGCTGATGTCTGCTGTCAATAAAATGTAATCATGGCACTGTTATCCCAATTCATGGAATATTTTTAAAGCTTTTGTAAACAAAGCATCTATTTACTCTAAGTTTAATATAACAGTATTTCATGCTTTTTTGCAAAGAACATAGAGGGTATTGGGGAGATAAAATCCATGTTGGAAAAGCTGATTTATTTATCTATCATGCATAACACCTATTTCAATGACTTTTCGTGTGGAAGTTACATTTGGAGTTGGGAATGCCTTATTCACTCTGAGACTACCTGTTCCTGACAAAGAGTCTAATAGCAGCTACTCGTCATATACTTATAAAATTAGAATTAAATTCTTAAGAGTGAAAACATTTCTTGTTTTCTTTTAAATAGTCTTTACAGTCCTCAGCTGAACACAGCCATGCAATTCTGGCATTTGTGGCTGCAAGTAGACATAGATGAATAGATTGTGGTCCAGATACAAAAAGCTGGATCCATGTCTATTAGATTTAGAGCTCTCATAACGCCTGTTGCCTTCCATACAGGGAGCTGTTGGTCAGGAAAGATGGCCAGCTGATGGGTACTTAAGAGAAGTGTCCTGTGTGACTTACATAATTTTTTAGTGAGTAAAAATTCATTGGATAGTTATATCTTCATTTGATATATTGATTTTTAAAAATCATACTGTATGGTCCATGTCAACCTGAGTCATGTCTATAAAAGATAACCAGTAGAAATCAGTTTGTTACTCTGTAATTGCATGTATTGATCAATGCCTTTCAAAATCACTGAGCCACTGAGAAATGTTTCCCCAGTTGCCTGTATGGTGAGCTACTAAAGTAAATGGAAACGTAGCTAGGATGGTGAAGGATTTTTATCCTGGCTTGGAACACATTGTTTTGATATCCGATATTTATTAGTGAACTACCTATAAGAGCATAGTC
>PVIA01000051.1:712166-773558 GCA_004024845.1 Tonatia bakeri
CCCCCCCCCCCCCCCCCCTCTTGTGAAGCTTATTTCGAGCTATGGAATGACATCTTATTTTTTGGAGGGGAGAAGGGCTGAGGTCAAAGTAAAAGAAGGGAATGTTGCTAGTGTAAACTCTTAAGTTTTAACAATTAGTTTATATATTTGTTGTTAGTCAGCAGCCAAATCTGCAGGCAGGAAAGAGCCTGCTGTCAGGGTTGCATGCTGATAGTTAACATATGTTTTGAAATGTCATGTGTATAATTGGCCAATGGTATTATAAGTGTGATGTTATAGATAGCATCTTTTTTTTTAATAGATTTTATTTATTTATTTTTAGAGAGGGAAGGGAGGGAGAAAGAGAGAGAGAGAGACATCAATGTGCGGTTGCTGGGGGCCGTGGCCTGCAACCCAGGCATGTGCCCTGACTGGGAATCGAACCTGCGATGCTTTGGTTCGCAGCCCATGCTCAATCCACTGAGCTACACCAGCCAGGGCAGCATCTTTTTCTTTCTTTTTTTTTTAATTCAAAAGGATAAATAATCACTTATACGAGTACAAGATTCTTAAGGGTAGTATTTTCTTGCTCCCTCACTCACTGACTAGCACATAGAAAGAGGAAAAGAACTCAGTAAATACTTGTTCATTAGGTGAATGTATGAATGCTTCCCTTTTACATTTTTTTTTAAATTTACTGACTTTAGAGGGAAAAGAAGGCAGGTTGAGGGGGGGAGAGATTGATTGATTTGTTGTTCCACTTATTTATCCATTCATTGGTTCCTTCTTGTATGTGCCTAGACCGGGGAGATAAAACCTGCAACCTTAGCATATCAACTGAGCTACCCAGCCAGGGCTGAATGCATTCCCTTTTTCAATGCGTTTTTTCAGCTATATGCAAAAGTGGTGGAAGCACTTAAAAGATGCTTAGTGAATCTGTTCAATAGAGGTTTGTGTATGTGAATAGATAAGTCAATATTGTCCATAACTTTCGGAATTTTAAGCTCTTTGAGAGCATTCTTTTCTATTTTCTCCATAGAACCTAGCACAGTTACTTGTATATAATAATGGCCTTTGTCAATTCTAAGATGCTCATTTTTAAATACAATCTCTAAACATTATTGGGGGATATAAAAAACCTTACATCTGTTTTCTTATTTAAGCTGTTTCTCATCACAAAGTTGCATTTGTGATAGCTAAGAGTAGTAGGCTAATTTACTCATTGGTGTGTAATTTGAAAATTTTAGTTCATTGAATTAAATGCTTACCCAAGTTAATCTTAACTGCCAAACCCACCTGTTTGCACATTGAATTTGGTATTATGTGAGGTTTATTGAATGCCCACAAACTTAAAAATTTTATTTTGTGATTTTTGGTAAAAAGGACAATCTTTAGTAATTTCTGAATTTAAAAAAATGAAGGTTCTTTCCTAATACTTGCCTAAATGATGTGGAAGAGAGTATTATATAATTCTTAAATGTCTTTTTGAAATTCTTGATTCAAATTTTAATCCTAGTTTTTCCCACTCCTTCCATAGCTTCCTGCAGATTTCACAAAACTACACCTTACTGATAGTCTCCACCCACAGGTGACCCACGTTTCTTCCAGCCACTCAGGATGTAGTATCACTAGTGACTCTGGGAGCAGCAGTCTTTCTGATATCTACCAGGTAAGAAGAAGGCGTTTTCCTTGTCATTTGCTTTATTTTCGTGCGTTCCAAGGAGTTGTATGATTATTACTTGGTGGAGCCTTTAAAGTGACTGTCTGTGCATGTATGTGCATGCACAGACATAAAGTGTTAATGTTTATACTTCATATGGAATAAACATTGTAGTTTGAGGAAATAGTACTGCTATCTAATTGTATTTGCCTCTGCTATAACCAGTTATCAGAATTTTTAATAGAATTATTACAATGGGAATGTTTCTCTTGACTTTAAATGTATTATTATTTTCATTATAGATGTATTAAGGTTTATGGCTTTTAAACCACAGCTGTAGGGGAAAACTGCAAAACTATGATTTTATAATAAGGTTTTTTTTTTAAATTAAAGTTTGGAATATGACAAAAGGAAAAGATTAAGATTGGATAATTTTTTTCTTACATTTTTTATGACCTATAGATTTAACTATGTGTTTAAAATAAATTTTTATGATACCAATGAATGGAAAAGAAATGAGAACTATGGAATTCAAAAAGAGTTTTAAAAGCAAAATTTTATTGTTAATGAATAATTTATTGAGTTATAAAGTGCGAATTCAGGAAAAGTGACTAAAATATATAAAAGAGGTCCTTTGGGGGGGTCTTTAATTATATATTACTAATATGGGATTTTGGATGGCTTCAAACAAAGAAAACATAATACATACTTTACAAATTGTAATTAATTCTTGGCTTCTTAGGAATTGTGATATAAGACAATGATAAAGTACCTTTCTTTGGAAACATGGTGTTTCAGGGTCATTGATATATTTAGGCAGTGCTGAGTTTCCTTTTTTTTTTTTAAAGAAGTACTATAAGTACTAAACGTTTAGAATAACATTAGGACAAAACATATTTAAGCCCTAAATTGAATAGATATTAGAAAATTAATATTTTTTTAGTTATATACTTTTTAAAAAATAATTCGGGATATTGTGGAAAGCTTACTAATAATTGATAGCCACAAATGCAATTTTTTGCAGATTCTTGACTGATTAAAGGTTTCTCTATTATTTTGCAATAAGAAATATAATCTGGCAACATGCATAAAGGACACGTGGGGAAAGCCAAAGTGGGTATGAGCAAAGTGGGCAGGGGAGTGGAGGGAGGAAAATGGAGACAACTGTATTTGAAAAACAATACAAAAAGAAATATAACGAATCTGGCTTTTGAAAGTAACATTTTAAGTTTCCACTTTGATGAATTAATTGTTAACTTGTATTTAAATCTTTAGAAAGTAATTCCATTTTCAAATGGAATTTGCCTATTTTTAGAAGTTGTTATCTTTTAACATTTACTCAGAGTACGACTTACAGTAGGATAATGAACACTATAAGTAAAAGCTTTCATTCGGTTTATATTAATTGAACCACCATGGTAGAGCCCTTGTCTTCTAAACTTTGAGATGATTATGTACATTTTAAATATCTATTGTGGGGATACAGTTTGAGGTTGTAGAAGTTACCACTGCTTTCTTCAAGTAGATACAACCTGACTGTAAATTTATAAGAAAGCAGTAAGTTGTTTGTGTAACCTATTGAGGCATGTTACGTGGAGAGTTGCTTGCTTTATGTGCTATTACCGTGAGTAGGCTGGGTAAGGTCATGAGGAAAATCTGGATGGTACTTCTGCTGTCCTCAGCTATCATCAGAATGAGCATTCAGAATGTGGGAGAGGACTTCAGGCTGCTCTGATGTGGTTGGAGCTTGCAGTCTGCAGTCTGACTTCATCTTAGGGTATAGACAGGATAGAGGTTCACTGCTTATTTTGATTCACTTTAGTTGCATTTCAAGGCTGTTTATTTTAAGCTTGATGGCAGGCATGTAGCTTGTAAGGTTATATATCCTTCATAAAGATATAAATTCATACATGTAACAAAAGACTTAGTTAGTTATTGGCTCTTCAAAACTTAGCATATTGTAGAGATCCCCAATATACTGTGTCTGTCATCTTTAAATCAGAAATATTTAAGCTGAGAAGAGACCTGACAGATGTACCTACCTGGGTTAGTAACGAATCTTGTATTTGAATTCTCTACTGCTTTCCTGTCAATCAAGCATCCAGTTTCTTCTTGAGCATTTCCAGGGATGGGCAGCTCTCTCTCATGGCAACCCATTTAATCTTTGTGCAATTCTGACTTAGGAGAAAGCTGTCACATTGGAGTGAGTATAAATGCTCATGAGCTGAACATGGAGAGGTTGAAATTGGATACCATGTACAGGGGGAAAAGGGTAGAATAATTTTTCTGAGAGGTTGCGAGGGGAGGAGTTGAAGAGTGAAGTGGAATAACCAGCTTTAAGAAAAGAATCCTTCCTTTGTTTTAACGGGGACATAAGGTGATAGGTTTGAAATAGGAAGTTTGGGAGAAGGAGTTTCTATCTGGTGGCTTCTATATTTCTCTCTGAAGAGTTGAGTTCATTTGTTGAGAGAGAGAGGATTGGCTGGTAGAGAGTTTTAAGGAGAGGAAAGTTTTGAAATAGTAGTTTCAGACAGTAGGAAAGCAAATTGACCAGAGCTTACTGCTCTGTTGAGTTGGCGCCCTCAAATACAGAGTGATTCCCCTCTGCCCTTTTAAGTAAGTTTCTCCACCCAAAGAACGCAAAGATTTGGCTTCACCCAGGACTAAAGTTTTGTATGTGAGTGTAATAGAAAAACAGAGCAATATGCCAGGCTTTTTCTAACTGCCGAACTTCATTTTTGCATGCCTTCTGCCTGGAATGGTTTCTCCTAACAGGTTCCTTTTTCTGCCTGTCTTCTTTTTGAAGTACCATCTTCCCAGTGAGTTTTTTAAACTTTATTTTGATCATTAACACTACTACAGATGTTCCCCATATAGCCCCCCTTTACCCACCTTCACACAGTTCCCATCCCCGTTCCCGCTGGCCATCACCACACCGTTGTCTGCGTCTTTGGGTTATGCACATATGATCTCTGGCTAATCCCATCACCTTCTTTTTAATTTTCCTCTAAAAAGTAGGTCCTACATTTCGATTGCTTCCTGACTAATCCTTTTTGTTTAAAAAAAAAAAAAAGATTTTATTTATTCTTTGAGAGAGGGAAAGTGAGGGAGAAAGAATGGAAGGGGAACATTTTCTACAGAAAAACATTGACTGGTTGCCCCTCACATGTGTCCTGACCAGGGACCTGGCCTGCAACCCAGGCATGTGCCCTGACTAGGAATTGAACTGGTGACCTTTCACTTTGCAGGATGATGCCCAGCCAACTGGTCTATACCAGTCATGGTGCGGCTAGTCCTTTTACTTAGATTTTTAATGATTACTTTCCATGTTCTGTGTGCCTACTAGAATGACAGCCTCAAGAAGTCAGGGAACTCTTCTGTCTTGTCTATATTTTCTCTCTAGAGCCTAGTATACTGCCAGAAAATCATAGCCATTCAGTACAGATGTGTTTAATGAATGTGAAATATAGACTAGGAAATATTTAGCTGGAGGAGTGAGAGCTAGATATAGAAAATAATATAGTCATGAAGATTGAAGATCATGCTTGAGTTAATAAAAAAGGGTTACCTTGAAAGCAGATGGAAGCAGGTGGAAGATGGAAGCAAGCGGGGGGAAAAAATGTAGGTGGCCCTCACTCACTGGTGTGGCTCAGTGGGTGGGTGTCATCCCGCAAAACTGAAAGATTGCTGGTTTGACTCCTGGTCAGGGCACATGCCTGGGTTGTAGGCTAGGTTCCCAGTTAGGGATGTGCAAGAGGCACCTGATTGATGTTTTTCTCCCTCTTTTTCGCCCTCCCTTCCCCTCCCTCTAAAATAAATAAATAACTTTTTTTTTTTTTTTTAAGTAGGAGGTTGTTGGTGATAGAAAGTGGAATGACTAAGTTGGTGATATGAGACAATGCAATTTCTAGCCATGATAAGGTCCTAGCTAAGTGGTGTAATTAGCAGAGCAGTGGCTAAGTGGGCTGGAAATAGTTGTACAAAAATAGATCAGTAGAATAGAGAGTTCAAGCACAGTGGAACTCGGTACATACGGATGTGGTATATACTAGAGGAAACCGCACAGATCAATGAAAAAAGTGGTGGATTATTCAATAAATGGTCTTCGGGGTGGAGAAATCATTTTACAGTCTTACTTTATATAATTAAGATTAAATTCCAAGCATTAGCAAACTCTTAATGGTATAGTGAATGACCAAAAAAATTAATAATTAAAAGATCAATTGAAACATTTAAAGTTAGAATATAATTCACTCTTGTAGATCAATAAGAAAAATAGTCAGCTTATAATATAGCAGAATTTTAAAGGGTAAGAGTAGGTAATTTTCAGAAGAGAACATGAAAATATCTATACTCTAATATACTTAAAACATTAGTAATTGAGTATATAAGGATTTTAATATGAACCTTTTTTCCATCAAATTAGCACAGACTTTCTGATGAATATTCATACATAGGCATCTTATACTTTTTAGGATTTTTAATTTTTGGAAAGAACCCTAACAATTTATATTAAGAGCTTTAAAGAATTGTTCCTTTCGCCCTGGCTGGTGTAATTCAGTGGATTGAGCGCGGGTTGCGAACCAGGCACGCAGTTCGATTCCCAGTCAGGGCACATGCCTAGGTTGCAGGCCATGACCCCCAGCAACCGCACATTGATGTTTCTCTCTCTCTCTCTCTTTCTCCCTCCCTTCCCTCTCTAAAAATAAATAAAATTAAAAAAAAAAAAGAATTGTTCCTTTCTTTTAAGCATATACATATTTTTAAAGCCTATATTAAAATTAAAACATTGATAATATAAAATTAGGAACAGCAAAAATTATGATATACAGACTAGACTTAATGCTGGCATTACACTTAGGTTGAAATATATTTTCATACTTACTCTATACAAATATGGTTTTGGCTGCAGTTCCTACTCACTTTGTTGTCTCAGTTAAATTTTTTAATTAAATTTATTGGAGTGACACTGGTTAATGGGATTGTATAGGTTTCCAGTGTCCATTTCTGTGATGCGTGTTCTGTATGCTGCATTGTGTACTCACCAGACAAAGTCAGTCCATCAGTTAAATTGATACCAACACTAGCATTTGTTATAACTTTCTAGCCTAAATTTAGGTATTATTTGAGTTAAATATGTATGTTTGAAATTTTGCACAAAGTCTATTTGCATCAAGAGTACTATGAAGCAACCCTTTTTAACATGGGGGTATGTGCAGGTTACTTAAGAAGTAGAAAGGGTTATTTGCAACTGATTTTTAAGTACTTAGAAAACATGTGTAGTGGTTATGTTTATTTTAGTTAAATTAACACTTTACCAGAACTTTATGATACTTAATATTTCTTCAGTGTGTTCTTTTTCTTAATTTTTACAAATGCAAAATAAACTAGCTTCTAAAACTATATTTTTAATGATGATATATGTAGTCCCTTTTGATTTTAAAAAATCATAGAGCTTTCAGCATTGATCTGAGAATATTGATAGGTTTTTTTAAGACTACTGACTGTAGCTATAATGTGCATTTAAATCTATGTTAGGTTATAAATGTGGAAGATAAATTAATGTACAATGGAACTTATTTGCCTAACTAAAATACATAAGCCTTTCTCTCTTCTTGCTCCTGAGACAAATCCAATTAGATGCCTTTTAGATACTAAGCGTTTGTGTGCATATCATTATTTGAAATAAAAGAACTTAAAGACTCACATTAATCTTAGTAATATTAGTTTGGAGGGAGCTAGAAATTAGCAAGTGTTTTGTGTTTATATGCAAATACATATTTTTAAGCATTTTACCAGTATGCTTTATGGCATAGCAAAGCAGAAAACATTTCATGGCTTTATTATAATGATTCTCTTTATGAAGACAGTCTTTTGAGAAAACTGGTCAAAGTATTATGATACAAAGTATTTAGTAGTTTGTGCTGGTTAGACCAGATTTGGAGTCCCAGCACAACTACTGGGTTTTATTTTGTTTTATTTACATTGAACAATTATTTAATTTCCCTTTTTGTTTTCTCATCTAAAAAATAGGGGTAACCTAATTTGCTGAGTTGATATGAAGGTTATTATTTACTAAAAGCATCAAATGTAGTGCTAGATACATGGTAGTCATTCAATTTAGGATCACTGTTTCTGTGATTATTTTATTAGCCATTTCGCCAGAATTTTATGGATGCAGTTAGCCCGAGAGAAGTTTTTTCACAGTATATAAGGGGTTGGGGTTTTAACAGAGTTGTGGATATTCGGTTTTTGTTTTGTTTTGTTTTTCATAAATATGCTCATATAAATTGTGTGTGAGGCTTGTAGCAGGGATGGGGAGAGATAAAGGTATGCAAGTACTGAAATGGAAAATGTGTCCCCTTGGGGAAGGAACTGTTGTGTGGCTTGTCATTGGCGTTCTCTTCCCTGTTTGATCCAGGAAGAGTCCTGTGAATGGCAAGATGTAACTCCAGTTTACTGATAATAAAATTGGTTTCATAGAGGTTAAGGGACTTTGTTAAAGTCACATAATGATTGGTAGAGCTGAGATTTGAACAATTAAACTCTGAGTTTGTGTGTTCATTCAGCAAAAATAAATTCTATACTAGGTTCCAGGCATTCCTTTTAAGTTGAGTATGCTTCTGTAGACCACTTGGTGTTCATTAAACTTTTAAGTTCACTCTGTCTGCAAACATTTTATTGCTCATGAGAAAGTGATATTATGAAATTGATAGATTCCTAAAAAGTTTCTGCTTTATTTCAAACATTACTGAAAGGAATTCTGTAGTATTTTAAAATAAAAAAAGATATTTATTGAAACAAAAAATATTCTCCTAAGTTGCTGGTATAGTGAATGTTATTTTATGAATAGTCTCTTAAAGAATGGAATACACATAACAGAAAACAACTGTTAATCATTTACACAAATGGGGTGGAAGATTTCGTTTTGGAGAGATTAATCCAATTCACATTGGAAAGTCTCTTTTGTTCTGTTTAAGACAGATGTAATTCAATTAAATGAGAGGAATGATTTCTTTGAGATGGTATTGATATATTTTTCATCTCTTATCATATATGAGATGTTTACCAATAAAAGGGAAACCTTAAGTTATATAACTATTATGTAAAAGAGTTTTCTGTCTTTAGTAGTGTCCCTTCTTCACTCTGGGCTAATGTTAGAGAATGTGTATGTGGAAGACGGAATGTAAACTTGAAAATACAAGGTGATAAGTAATCGCCTTCAATGTAAAGATGAAACAGGTGAAAATGTAATCAGGACAAGTATTAGCAAATTGTCACTTTTCTAGACTTCAGAAATAAGGTGCCAATAACAACAATGTCGGCCTAGTTTCTTTGATCACAGCCGTGGCATACTATCTCTCAAGTTCGACTTCAGTTTCCTTCTAGAGTTTAGAGACAATGGTGTGAATTCTGAGTTTAAAGTAGGCACCGTGTTTCTGAGCGTGCTGCAGTTGATTCTGCTTCGGCCACGGGGCCTTATTGCTGTCCCGGCTGGAGCGCCTCGGCTTCTGATGGTATTTATTTTATTAAATCGTGTTTTCTAAGGTCTTGTTTAGAGAGCTGTTGTAAATGTTAGGTTTTCTGTTTTTAATTATTCTATCTCCAATAGGTACTCTGTCTTCAATTACTCTCATTTTAGGTTTTTCTTACAGTGTACATATTTTAGTTCAGGAAATGGTACCTAACAAACCAAAAAGGTGATTAAAATTCTTTTGGTAAACTTTAGAAAATATTCACATGAGCTTAAGCTATTCTATTTTTTTAAAAATGTTATAAAAGATAAACTCTATTTTATTGTTTTAAATGCCATATGATAGTTCAAATAAGAAATAAAAAAATATTGAGATAAAGTCATTAACTCTTACTAAAAATTTAATAGGAAATAAAGTCACTCATTTTGTTGAAGTAATTATTTTACAGTGCCTGGTACATAAATATTTGTTGGTGTTGAACATATGTAACTTTGTTACAGAAAATCGATATAATAAAAATTTAATATTTTAAACTAATTTAGCTCTTATTTCTTTTGGGCACAAAAGATTTACTTAAAACAGTTTAAAAATTTTGTGTGTAGACAACAACATGGTGACCACCAGAGGGAAAGGGGGTGGGGAGGTAGAGAGGATGAAGAGGGTACGTGATGGCGGAAGGAGACTTGACTTGGGTGGTGGACACACGTTACAATATACAGGTGATATATATAGAATTGTACACCTAAAAGCCACATGATTTTATTAAGCAACGTCGCCCCAATGCATTCAATTAAAAAAAATGTTTGGTCTGTGTTAAGGCCACAGAAAGTGAGGCTGGTGATATGGACCTGAGTGGGTTGCCAGAGACAGCAGTGGATTCTGAGGATGACGATGACGAGGAAGACATCGAGAGGGCATCGGACCCTCTGATGAGTAGGGACATTGTGCGGGACTGCCTGGAGAAGGACCCGATTGACAGGACAGATGATGACATTGGTAAGTCTGGGTGAGAAATGAATCTGAGGGCAACTCAAAAGTATTTAGAAGTAAAATGTCCTGATATAATAATAGAGCCCAGGAATGGCAGGCTTTAAAAATATAAATGTATAAATTTCCCTTGTGTAAATAACAGCATTTGTTGAAAAAAAAATTGTAATTGATTTTACTCAGTATCGTCTGTGGATAAAAATTTCTAATAAAAAAATGTTTTCATATGAGCTTTTTCTTAGCTTGTTTTATAACAAAAAATTAAAAGTAGTCTTCTATACAATATTACTTCAGTTAATTTTCTTGTGAGCTCCCATGAAGCTCCTGTTTCCTGTGTGTGAGCATTAGCATGTGTAAACATGGCAGTTGGTAAAACTGACATGGAGATGACTTTGCTGTTGCTGCCCTTCCACATCAAGATGAGACTGTGAATGGGAGAGGACAGCAGAATGTCAAGTGAGCGGCCCGAGGGCTGTGGAAGTTGAGCCTTTTTAAAGTGCACCCTAAGGTTAAAAAGCTAAGTGGTTTTATATCCACTTTCTGCTTCCTTGAGGTTCCCTTTACCCACCTTTGCCATCAGAGCGAGACTTAATTGTGTAATAATGACTGTTTGCGTGCGCCTTCTGCATCCTGGCTTCCTCAGTGTACTGCAAGTGAGAGCAACTTCTCTTGGAGTCTTCTCTCCACCACAGATCTAGAATCTGTAACCACACTTACCTGAGCCCGAATGATCTGTTCTTCTGCTCCCCCGACTCATTTGGGGCCACTAAGTATTTGAAGAGAAACTCAAGGATTTGAACCTGTTGAGATTGGTTATAGGACAGTATGGACATGATTATGTTGCATGTGTGCTTGAGGGAGGCAAACATGTATGAAGAAAAGCTTTTATCATTTAAGCTATAGACATGTAAGGATGCCAGGAAGTTAGGGATGAAAAAGCAAAATTTGGGATTAGATATTAAAATATAAGAAAGCCATTTACAGGAATTGCTAGCTATTTATAGATGAGTTTCATGTGATGATAACCATTCAAAAATTAGATTGAGCACCTTCTGTGTATGTACTGAGCATTTTTCTAGGTCCTTGCATCTCAATGGAGAAGAAGGCGAATAGGTCCTTACTCTTCTGCAGTCTGAAGAAAAAAAGTGGGATTGGGGGTGTTGGAGGTTGGGGAGTAGAGTGAACAGGAGCCATTTTTAGTAATTCCCCTTTAAAGAGCTCAGAATTGAATGGCGTGAGAAAGAGGAGCCAGCTGTGCCCATGGCCTCTAGTACCGAAATGCTTCGGCATTAACCTTTAATTGTTCTCTAGATCTGTGCTGGAGTAAGGGATTTAATTGCTTCTCAAGTATGCATCTCTAATTCCTCCTTATTTTAGCTCATTTCTGTCTCCACCTCCCATACTCCTCATTCCAAAGGTGCGGGTAGTTGCTAAATCTTGAGGGTTCTGCAGTGCGAATTGTTTTACCCCCTGAAAACATAGGCTTTTGCTTTCTTTGTCTGATACCGCACATTCATCTGAAATCCAGCGTCTAAAATTGCATTTCACCCTCGTGTTCTTTGTCTTTGCCAATTTCTTTTTAAAAATCTCTTTATTATCGCTTTAAAGAGAGAATGAAATTGAAATGTGTTCAATTTACCATTTTAATCCAGACTCCTTGCTCATAACATTTTTTTAAATAAGATTGAATACTGCTTATGAACAGATGGATGTGGAAGTTCTCCTTTTGTGAGCCAGTGTATCTTCTTTTTTGATTATGTTCATTTTAGTGTAGTTACGGAAGAAAATGATGATGATCGTTCCTAAAAATGTAAGGCTTTCACTTTATACCTGAGGTTTCTCTCCTAACATTTCTGGAAAGCAAAAACTATGCTGATTCCTACAAAATAATGCAAAGCTAACTCTTTTGTTAAATGTGCTTGTCAGTACACTCTCTGCAGCACATAACATTTCCTTGAACACCAATTCTCTTGCAAGCAGCAATGATTCTGACTCAAATGTACTTTTATTTAAAATAATAAACCATTATCATTAAAGATAAGGCCTAACGAGTGTTGTTTGGTCTACACAAGATCTTACGCCTTATATTCTATCTCCTCAAAATAAAACACGTGAGGACTCTCCAGCCCTTACTTTTGCCGTTAGTCTTGTTAAATCTAACTCACACTCCAGTATTTAGTTAAAACAGACCTCTTTCCCATGAACTACAAACATCTGTGTGATTGATGTTTTCTTTAGAGTCCTCTTTCTAACCATGTTCCTCTGTACTTACACACACACAACAGAAAGGATGGTGTGTGTTTGGGGTGGCAAGAAATGGAATCAAATGGAATTGCTAATATTTTACCATATTTTGAAAACTGCAGGAATTAAAATTTGGTGGGTGCTCCGTAGATGCTTAGGTGTACCTTTGTTTCATTACTTTGAAGGAAGGGACTTTATTCATTTTTGGTCTCCAGCTGATAATTTGTAGGCAGCCAATGATTGGATGGTTGTTCATGTAATTTTTTATTTTGAGGCCTTGAGACATCGAAGTGGAGAACCGTGTTGATCCCTTTTAAAGAATTTCTTTTTTCCCCCGTTCAAATATCACCAAAAATCTCCACAGATTAAAAAGAAACAACATATTACTATTATTTCTTACATAAAATTAAACAAAAGCCAATAGGGTAAGCTAATTTTCTGAATTGACTTCAGTTTCTGGTCTATGCGTTGATTATTTGATTTTCCATTATGTCACATTTACTGGGAAAAAAAGTTTTTTTTAAATGGCTGATATTTTTCAAAAACAGCAATATTCCCATGCAAACAGAGTAAGATAGGTCACTTTGATGTATTATTGTAATAGATTCTTCTAAACCATATAGAAGTACAAAGGTCTGCTTCTCCTGTGCATGGCTTTTTCTTTTCATGTATCCTGGGAACTGCCTTATTACCAGTTCCAAGCTCTGAATTCTTGACTCCTCTAATCCCTTTAACTCTCTAAGAGCCCTGCAGCATGATCAGAGTTTATGTTGAGCCCTTAATGCCAAATGCTTCCATTTTATATCTTTAAAAAAAAGCATTGGTGATAGAAATTCTTTTTTAATTGCACTGAGCCTCCAGTGTAGTAAGTAGTAGAACAGAAGTTATCACAAAACCAGTGATGCTATTAATGAATCTTTGAGAATCTTAAAAACTCTTAGATGCCATCTGGTTAACCGTTTATTTATTTTTAGTTTTTCAACTAAGACTGAAGAATTATAGACATTTTCTATTATTAGACATTTTCTTTCTCCTTTATTATTTATCCTCATTGTATGTGATACACAAGTATTTTCTATGCTGTTGTATTTTTTTTTTAATGTTAGTCACTACTCATGTATCACCAGGTGATTTTATGACCTACTTCATGGGGTAGCAATCTGGCAAAAAGCGAGAAAAAACATCTCTGTGAGGCACTTCACATCATTATATCAAATATTAGTAAATATATTTCATACTTCATGTTTACATACTTCACATTGTTCAATCATTTTTGTTGGTAGTTTGACATTTACTATTGTCTAAACGTTATGTAAAATTGAAATACTTCTGACAACTTCCAGTCTCATATTTTTTTTAAGACCGTGAATCTTTGCTCATTCAAAGAGGCTTGGCTATTACTGGGAAGAAAAAGAGTAAAGTGTGTGGTCTATAGGGAACATTTTAATGCCTTATGATGAGAGGTTGGGGAGGGATGAGAGCTGAAGAAAACAGGCTGGAAACAGCAGAGCTGTGATATGCTAGTCAGGGGACCATGACTTTGCCTTTATGTTTCAAACTGAAGGTCAGCGCATTTGTAAAACAATGGTTTCTACCTCCTGTAGGTAATAATAGATTTGGGTCATCTCCTCCAGTGGTTTCAAAATTGCTTTATTGCTATCCCCAGGAATAAATATATTGTACAGTATAACACAAACATACCCTTAGGACTCATTCTTCCCATAAGTGATGTACTTTGATGCTCTTTGTTATTTATGTATTTTTTAATGCTGGTTGCAACAGTGAATTGAATTCCTAACACATTAGTTGGGGTCAGGTTGAAGAACACTGTCTGTCCTGTTGGACAGAGTCCCTGGACACCACCTGTCATTGTTAATGCTCCTGACGACCGAAGCCACCTTGTGTCATGAAAAGTCTTACAGAGGAGGAATGACGTAGGGTCTGATCAGAGCAGACATTACCCAGCTGGACCAGAGAAAATCATCCAGTCTGACCTTCTGGAAATGTCATATACATTTATATGTATATGTCATATACATTCCTATGTCAAACATGTTTTTCTATTCTGTATTGTTTTTGCGATTAACAAACTATATCCAACAACATAAAATCTGTCATAAATGTTAATAGCTAGCAGGAATGTGCATAGGGGGAGTTTCAGTATGTGGTGACAAGAAAAATAAGTGGAATTTGTACTTAGCCAGAAGTTTCAAAGATATGAATGTAGTAATAAAGACAATAAAGTAGTAGTTCTCATTTATTAAATATTTACTCTGTGTTAAGGACTTATCATCTGAATTACTTTTGATTCTCACAAATGACCAATAAAGGTAAGTATATTACTTTGTAAGTGTGAGAAAAAAACATGCCTTAAGGGAATTAACCAACTTTCCCAAAATAATGTAAGAAGTAAGTATTCAAAGGATGTCTGACACATACCTTGTCCATCACTGCCTGTAACATCCAGCATGAGCTTTGGAGGCAGACAGTCCTGAATCATGTCACTGCCACCTACTAATTATATGACGTGGAGCCTATTTCCTCCCTCTGTAATGAAAAATAAAGCATGTACCTCAAAGAACCATGATGGAGAGTGAGGAAAGAATATAGTAAGTAATTAGTAAAGCTATCTAATAATAGAGAAAATTAAAAATAGAGAGCACAGGACTTGAAAAGGCTGTGAAGTCATCCACCTTGTCAACAGCTAGAGTTCGGCCAAAGTGTCAGTGCTTCCCCCCAGCATCGCCAATAGAGTGATCAGACTTGTCTTTCTTTTGTGCCAATCTGTGAGATAATAAATAATATGTTAATTGTCTTTTGCATCTGTCATGTAATATAAAATTTTAATTCACTTGTCTGATTCATTGAAAATAATTCTTGGTTTCTAAATCCTGGAATAGAACTGGAATGGACTGGGATGGCTTTTGGAGAATTCTCAGAGCTCTTTCATTTCAGCTCATGATTTCACCCCTTAATACACCTTAATAAGATCACAGCTCACTTTCAATAGAAACTTCCCATTTGAAGATTATTCATATATTCATTCCCATTAAAATTTGAATAACAGTGTACACTGTTACTCCTGAAACAACAGGTGTATGTCACCATTCCCATAATGACAGAACTCTTTGTAGACCTGTGAAAAATCCAACTTGTACTGAAGATACTTCAAGTATTTGTATTTTTCAATGGGTTGAATTTTTAGGACATTTCAAATAAAGAACCCCAGAGCATTCTTCTTGATTGCTTGTTTTGTTTTGTTTTGTTTTGTTTTTAATTGTGATTTTTACACTGAACGTGCTTGTTTTTTCAGAACAACTCTTGGAATTTATGCACCAGTTGCCTGCGTTTGCCAATATGACAATGTCGGTGAGACGCGAACTCTGTGCCGTGATGGTATTTGCAGTGGTGGAAAGAGCGGGGACCATAGTGTTAAATGATGGTGAAGAGGTTGGTAAATATTTCTACCCCCTAGAAAGTTGCTGTTTGAGGTTCTGTCAACACAGCGAATGAACAAAAACCCAATTCTTACTTTTTCCCCTTAAAAAACAATAGACAAGTTTGAGTAAGTCAAGAATTATGATACACTCCATATTATGTCATAGTATTCCAAATTCACATTTTCTTTTCAATTACTTAAAATTTTTGAAAGACATTAATAGAGGTATTTTATGTCAACTTTACATGTTTTTAATTTAAATGTTCACAGTATAGTGTTTTTTATCAGAAGAAACTGACGTTCCTACTGAGGCAGTAATGATCATTTTTTCTTGTTCACTACATATGTTTTTAAGGAACAAGAGATTTTTTTCCTTTATGTCATTCTAGAGAAGAGTATCAAAAGTCATATTAAGAGAGTGGAATGATGTGAAAGCACCCTGTGCTAGATATGAAAATACATAGACATATGTATGGCTGTGCTTTATTGCTGGTTCTGTGAATTTGCTAAAGAGTTAACTTTATATATTTCTTCCATCATTTGTAGGGACCATTCTAGCATTTACAGATGCATGATCGTCATGTTATTTTCTGCTTTGTCTTTTTTTTTTTAATTAGCTGGATTCCTGGTCAGTGATTCTGAATGGTTCTGTAGAAGTGACTTATCCAGATGGAAAAGCAGAAATACTGTGTATGGGAAATAGTTTTGGTGTCTCTCCTACCATGGACAAAGAGTACATGAAAGGAGTAATGAGGACAAAGGTGGATGACTGCCAGGTATAAAATATCATTAAAAAATGTTTATTTTAAGTATGTTTAATAAAGAACACGTATGTGCAGTTGTGGTAAGATTTTTCTATCTGTATAAATAGGTCATCTTTTAGATTTATAAGTAATATTTTAATGTAGAACTGTTACTTTTAGTGTTTTTAGTGCTTTAATGTTACCACACCACAGGGAATTAAAAAATAAATCTCCCTTAAAATTGTTTGAACTATACAAAACTAAATGTTCTGTAAATACCTTCCATTTTAAAGAGTATTCTATAAATACAGTTATTTAAAATTTCATCAAAATATATGGGAGTAAAACTCCCATTATCAAAAGACATTATGGCTCAACCAGCGAGGCTCAGTTGGTTGAGCACCATCCCACAAAGCAGAAGGTCGCCGGCTTCATTCCCAGTCAGTGCACACGCCTGGGTTGCGGGCCAGGTCCCCAGCAGGGGGTGTGTGAGAGGCAACCACACATTGATGTTTCTCTCCATCTCTTGCTCCCTCCCTTCCCTCTGCTTAAAAATAAATAAATAAAATCTTTTTTTTTTAAAGATGATCTGATACCATTGTGCAGTGTTCTTATTTAAATCTATGCAAGATATGAAATTAATTTTAGAGGTTATGAAAATTAATCTTAGTATGAATCAGTAGGAAAACTTGCTAGTAAAAAAATAATTGCTGATATAAAGAAAATACTTGAAATATCAGTGCTAATATTGTGGTATATTCATTATTTAAAAGCATTTAATTAAAGACTAGAGAAAAGACTATTTGTGAAGTTTAATTCAATTAGTGTAACTGGTAACATCTATGTTAGTAAGAAGTAAATTTAAGATGCTTTTGTTATGGTTTATAATTTGTCTTACAAGTTTCTTTGAAAGGTAAATATTTTAATATAAATAAAACAGAATATTTAACTTTGACAGATTAGTATTAAATCCTCAGTGTATTTATTACTGTGCAGTTTGAAATACATCTGACTATACTTTATTTTCAAAAGAACATCATTGAATTTTTATAGGGTCTGATAAATGTTAAATAGTACTCATTAAGCATTCATTTAAGCTTTTTACCACTAAAAGGAAAAATGACCATGGCTATAAATAAAACCATTTACCAAGGGAATCAAAATAATATTGCCAAAAAATTCTTTCAGTGAGCACTGTAGAGGAAAAAAATGGCCATGAATTCAATGTTTCAAATATGTAATGGCAGAAAAGCATTCTAAATATAGTCAACTCTCAATTAGTTTGAACAATATAGGAAAACAAAATGGTAGGTATATCTTGAAGTCTTTATTTGGCCTGGAAATGTGCATTGAAAAGCGATCATAAGTGATAGTTCAGCTCTGGAATTACACTTCAAAAATAATAAAACCAAACTGAGTCAAAGCAAACTAGAAAACTTTAAATGTTTCTTATCCTGTTTTTTCTAATCTGTTCCTCCCTGAACCATTCTATACGTCCACATTGCTAGAGCATTTGAGTCCGAGTCTCTGCCCTTAAAGTCAAGTAGAGTTATTTTATTTCCGAGAATTCAGGTATTACATTAACACCCTTCAGATGGCCAGCCCTCTGGTTAGAATTCTGTAATCAGGGGACGGAAATGATGTAAGAGGCACAGAGATGTTTCAGAATAATTGATCAAAGTGTAACATGATTGAATATTACAGAGTGCTTAAGTAATGTTAAATGTACCCAGTAACATTAAATATTTGTCTGTGAGTCTGGGAAAGGGAGAGAAGGTATTTGTTAGGGAAGAACGTGTCACCTATTTACTGGGTGAGGAATTGGTAGGAAACCCGGAGTGACAGTCAGCAGGGTGGACGCCAGAAGAAAACTCTGGTTAAGACACCTAGACTCCTATAGCTCTTATCAAGGTTCACAGATACACACAGAGCAAGTCTTTTTCTTCCTGTCCCCTTCATGCCAAGCCACTGTACAAGGAACATGTTCAATCAGGGGTTTCAGGAATCACTCCTGTGCTTTCACAAACCCATCTGTCAGGCTGGACAAGGATGGAAAGTGAAGTTAGACCATTTGGTGTATGCTTGCTTGAAATAGTGCGTTCATGTATTTCTGTTAAAATGTGACAAATCTGTCAGAAAATATAAGTGTTAGATGATCCTCATGTTGGGAGAAGTAAAGAACAGTGAGAATCATATTTTCATTCATCCATAAAATGGCCTTCATATGTTGCGATCATTCTACTGAGCACATTGTAGGCAATCAACAGGTATTGAAGGACATGAACAAAAGTGGTGTTCTCTTTGCCAAGAAGAAGCACCTTTGCTTAGGATTGGATCTCATTTTCTTACATTTCAGTGGATTCTGAAAACTAATATTGGGTTATGTTATATCTAGTTAAGCTCATGTTAAGCCTAAGGACACAGTAGTGAGTAGATTGAATTTAACATTTATTTCTGTTTATTGGATCCCACGATATGTTCAAGGTGGTGTTTGCTCTGGATCCCTTCTCTGCATGCTCCTCTTTGAGTTCTCTATTTTTAGTGTATTCTCATGCCATTTGGTTTGGAGGATGGAGGCAGGGCTAGGTGATGTAGACCATCCTTATGGTACCACGTGACTAGTAATGGTTTTCCATTCCACACATGTACCTCTTCCTTTCCTTCTTCCCTCTTTTTCTTTCTTTTTCTTCTCTCCAGCTCCTTTTTTCCTTCTCTACTGCATATGTCTTAGGCCTGCCATGGATACCCCATGCATTTCTTAGCCCACCCCTATACCCTTCAGTGTGTGAACAATCAGGTATGAATTTCCCTTACAGAGCACAATGCACCAATGTAAATAGATTTAACCTGGTAAGGTAAATGTATTAGACTCACGTTTGCCTGATATCATGGGTGTTGATGATGCTTAGAATTTATGAAGTAGTTTTAGAAGAGAAAGCAGTTGCATAGATAAAATGAAAGTTGACTATTCTGTGTTATGATTAAAGTTTAATTTTACTTCATTGTTTTATTCTCGATTATTTTTCTTCTACATATAAATTGTGATGTCATGTACCCTCTCCACCAAAAAAATACCATGGTGACATATACTGTCAGTGGCCTTTTTATAAGCAAACTCTTGTTTGGCTTTTAATTTATATCTGAGTGCCAAGATCATAACATATTCTTTTATGTGTTAATAGCTGTCTGAAAGTATAAACCTCACCCAAACAATTATGTATATAATTCAAAAATTTTTCAACTGATTTTGTTATACCAGTTAAAACTATGTTTTACCTATGAATTTCTCACTAGATCTGTAAACTTCTTAAAGCAAAAATAAATCTACAAATAAAAATATACCATATTTTTCAAACTATAAGATGCACACCCCAAATTTGGGGAGGAAAGGGGGTGCATCTTATAGTCTGAATGTAACTTATCTGGCTCATGGCAGGGGCAGCCTATGTTATTTATGTTATTAAATATTTTACCACATTTTTTACTTCAGATTTTTTTTCTGTTTTCCTCCTCTAAAACCTAGGTGTGTCTTATGATCTGAAAAATATGGTAGTTGTAATCTGCATTGCTCAGACATAATAATTATTATTATTAACATTTTGTTATATTTCCTTCCAAGATTTTGGTATATATATACAATTTCTTAAAATTGGCAAGCATGTAATTATGAGACATTGGGCAAATCAGCATGCTGATGTTACAGCTGTGTTCTCATCAGTGCAATGAGGATAATAGTAGTCCCTTCCTTACGGGATGATTTGGAGGATAGGTGAAGGAAGTTCTGACCCATGGACGTGAACAAAAGTGTGGGGATTGACTGTGGGGCGGGGGGAGCTGGGCGGAGGAAGGCGAAGAGGGAAAATTGGGACAATTATAATAGAATAAACAATAATAAATAAATAAAAAGAAAAGTAGTTCTATAAGGTTACTGCAATATACTAATTATCATGACATCATCATGATGTCATTATAAATATTACATTATAAATATTATAATATTTGATTTTTTTCACTGCTAATAAATATTTAATATAATATAATGAGCATTAAGCCAGAACTCTAAATGTCCTATGAAAATATGATTTTGGATGGCTGTTTCATATTTTATATATACTGTAATTTAACCATCTCCTTTTTTTTATCTTTTCACATAAAAACAAATGTCCATGCTTTTTGATTCCCAAATGATTTCTTAAATAAGAATAAATCACTAAAAATTCAGAGGTGACAGTGGCCTGTGGTTAATTTATATAATAAGTGATTTCTATAATTCATTCTTAACTTTCTTTAAAACTGCTATAAGAAATGTAATTAAGTGGTTTGCCCCAAACCCTGAAATTATTTATATTTGGAGGCATGGAGGAGTGATGATTTGATGTGTATATTATCGTCAGCTTTCCCTTTAAGAGCAAGGACCACTACAGTACCACTTATAGGGAATAATAACTTGAGTGTAACAAGTATGTGGCTTGTTTTGTGAACCTTTATTTTCAACAGACTTTCTAAAATAATTTTTTATCACCCTGGCTGGCGTAGGTCAGTGGATTGAGCGCTGGCTGCAAACCAAAGCATCGCAGGTTTGATTCCCAGTCAGGGCACATGCCTGGGTTGCAGGCCATGGCCCCCAGCAACCGCACTTTGATGTTTCTCTCTCTCTTTCTCCCTCCCTTCCCTCTCTAAAAATAAATAAATAAAATATTTAAAAATAATATTTTTTTATCAATATAATTAGCAGATTTCAAATATCTACTCCATGTATGCATGGAATTTCAATGTCTTTTATTAAAACCATCTTTATTTTAAAATGTTGCTTTTAAATTTTTTTCCAACTTTTAAACTTGACTAAATGGCAATTATATTTTTTGTATCTATCGTCTTAAGATTCTACTCCCCTCCTATAATGTTTTTTAATTGCCAAAGAAGATGCTTGAGAAAGGACTCTCCTAATTCTATCATCTGATTTTTTTAATTGTTAGGATGTTTAATATAAAAAAGATATAAATACTCTAAAAAATGAAACTTTTTTTGACCAAGGAAAAAATACATTAAAAAGTAGAGAATTGTGATTAAGGTTCATTACTACACTCATTAGAAAGTATGAGAAAGACATAAAAAATGTCAGAGTTAAATAATTAAAACACTGAATTATTAGTAATGCTAGGTCTCTTGCAAGTACTTTATCATTAACATGTGACTTATATTTCATTCCAGTTTGTCTGCATAGCCCAGCAAGATTATTGCCGTATTCTCAACCAAGTAGAAAAGAACATGCAAAAAGTGGAGGAGGAAGGAGAAATTGTTATGGTGAAAGAACACCGAGAGCTTGATCGGACGGGAACAAGAAAGGGACACATCGTCATCAAGGTAGGACAGACATGGCTCTGTTTTTTTGGCCGTAGCAGTTACAATTTTGATTTCTCCGCCCCATTTTCAGGCATAATTTCTCTGAAAAGTCATCAGTTGTAAAAGAATCTTTGTATGATGCACGGCAGCTTTACTAATTATTATATATATCACTACCCAGTTCATCTTAGGTTGAAGATTTAAAATCAGGGTACCCCATAGATGCTGTTTATGCAGAACAGTGATCAAACCTTTTCATCGTTACAGGGCACCTCAGAAAGATTAACAATGCATTTGGTGGAAGAGCATTCGGTGGTGGATCCAACGTTCATAGAAGACTTCCTGTTGACCTACAGGACTTTTCTTTCTAGCCCAATGGAAGTGGGCAAAAAGTTATTGGAGTGGTTCAATGACCCGAGCCTCAGGGATAAGGTTGGAAAATATATTCTGGTTTGACTTTTAAATATGAAATATTCAGATATAAACTTAAAGATACTTTAATATATGTATATTTGTGCCAATTATGTTCAAATTATTTTAATGGAATAAGAGAGTGTACTTTTTAAGCAAAAGTGATACAAATGTTAGTTCTTGCTAAAGGTTTCTGGGTTCAGTCCTAGAAATGTCTTTTTTTTTTTTTAATGCACAGGTTAGTAAATTGTCCAACAAATGTTTAAATTTTAGTTCTATTGGGAATGTGTTGAGACACAGCCCCCAAACAGCTGGGTTCCATAGAAATCAGCATTCTCGAGTTCGATACATGGTCAGTGTGCGCCAGATAAAAGTTACAATTTTAGCACTGTAACAGCATCTCACTACAATCATTGCTGGCTGGTAGGTCCCAGTAATGTAGTTCTCAACAGACCCTCCTTACCACCTCTGGAGAGCTGTGTCACAGTGAGATTGGATGATAAACTACATAGTCTTAAGAGGTTTGTGAGTTAATCATAGTCTGTATTTATGTCCCCTTTCCATGTGCAGTCTGCTTTGTGTGAGACAGACTTGGCAGAGGCAGGGTAGGAAAACCCAGAACAGGAGACTGTATGAAAAGCTCCAAGCTCTAGTGCTGGTCCTGCCGTTAACTGGTTCTGTGGCCTTCGAGAAATCATTCAGACAGTATGGCTCCTCAGTTCATTGTCTGAGAGTCACAAGCCCAGAAGAGATCTCAGCTAAAGTTGTCAGCAATAAAAACTCGACTTGAGTGTTGCCTCTGCCATATACCTGATGTGCCATTTGACCCTGCTGACACTCATTTATTTGCAAATAAATAGCATCCTTTTGGGGACTGTTGTGAAAATGAGTAATAGAAGTAAAGGTCTCTTTGTAGTGCCTGGCTCAGAGCCAGCAACTTGATGCATCCTAAAGGTTGTTTGCTGTTGGTAATAGCTGGTAGTTTTCAATTTATGATTTATGAGTCTTGTTTTTCTAATGTGTCATAGGGCTAGTAGACTTTTAAGTTGGTTTCTCAGTTGCAAAATTTTAATTTTATGAAAAGGTCAAGTATTAGATATAGTTTTAAGGGAGATCATCTTATGTTTCCTAAATTTGAAAAATTGGGCAATAGTGATAGTAAATGACATAAAATTGATATAAATATCAGGATTTGGCTCCTGAGTGATTAGTTGGGCTGATGCTATAAATTTGTCAGAGTGTATGAACTATAAACAGTATTTTAAACTAGTTACAAGTTAACCTTATATCATCATCTCTGCTTCTTTACTGCTAGAATAGCATGCTTAATTTTCTCATTTTAAGGGGTTACTTAAATGTTTGAAAACTGTTCTATGGAAAACTCTTTATATTGTTGTTCAAACTTATAAAACTAAACTCATATAAAAGAAAACAAGTACTTTTATATTGACAGATGCAGTTATACTCACTTCATTTAGTAAAATTTTATTGAGCATTTAGTTTATACCAGGCGTTGTTGTAACTATGGAGGAAGCCCTAAGGACAGGGCATAAAGTTGTCCTCAGGGAACTTACAGTCTAATGAATGTCACACAGTTGTTGCTGGGCACAAAAAATATCCCTAACTGTGAGTGTGTATATTGGCCTGTGCAAAGGTGCCAGGGCTGTGTGAGTACACATGTGTAGGGTGAGAAAAGGCTATTCATTTTTCCTGAGGAATTATAGTGTCAGAAGCTTTCTGAATCTTAATGTTAGCAAATACTATGTAACTCCCAGCTAGCTCCTTCCTCTTATAACTTGTTCCCTTGTAGATCTTTCTGGGCTCAATACCATTTGTTCCTTTTGTTTGTTCTGCCCTCTACCTTTATCGTTTTTTAAAATTTCTGTCTTCTTTGTCTTATATTCATTTATTTTTATTTTATTATAGTTTTGTTTTTATTATGACCTGTTTCAAATAGATTTTGACAGTAAGTAAGATGTAAGTTTATTATCATCCTTCGCAAATTTAAAACGCTTCTTGGCAAAACTGTAAAGTCAGTATTCAAATTATAAATATATTTTTTAGAAGGTCATTTTCTTATGAATAAAATCCTTGCTGAGAGTTTTGCACTTAGTTTATTTTCTTGTTCATTGTTACTAGGTAAGCTGTGTGTTAGGTATCTTATTTGAAATCACTTTAACTGAACATTTTTAGCACTAAATGTTTTGAAAATCATTAATTTTTCAGGTTACACGGGTAGTATTATTGTGGGTAAATAATCACTTCAATGACTTTGAAGGAGATCCTGCGATGACTCGATTTCTGGAAGAATTTGAAAATAATCTGGAAAGAGAGGTGATGATTGTGATTTTTCTTAAAACCATCATTTATAAGTTCATTTTATTCAGCCTGTCTTTGCAACCACTCTTTCCGAACTCTTACAGAAAATGGGTGGACATCTAAGGCTGTTAAATATTGCCTGCGCAGCTAAAGCGAAAAGAAGACTAATGACATTAACAAAACCATCCCGAGAAGCTCCCCTGCCTTTTATCTTACTTGGAGGCTCCGAGAAAGGATTTGGAATTTTCGTGGACAGCGTTGATTCAGGAAGCAAAGCAACCGAAGCAGGCTTGAAGCGAGGGGATCAGGTACGGTGTTTCTAAATCCAAACTTGGGAGTGAATATTGGTGTCTTTTTTTTTCTTCTTCAGTCCATTGGGACATTGAAATTAATTTTATGATTTTATTTGTAGATATTAGAAGTAAATGGTCAAAACTTTGAAAATATTCAGCTGTCAAAAGCCATGGAAATTCTTAGAAATAACACACATTTATCTATCACTGTGAAAACCAACTTATTTGGTAAGTATTTTTGCATACTTTTCTAAAAATGTTTTATTTATTTATTTTTAGAGAGAGAGGAAGGGAGGGAGAAAGAAAGGGAGAGAAACATCGATGTGAAAGAGAAACGTCCATTGGTTGCCTCTTGCACGAGCCCCAACTGGGGACGCAGTTGGAACCCAGGCATGTGCCCTGACTGGCAGTTGAACTGGCAGTCTCTCACCTTGTAGGAAGATGCCCAGCCAGCTGAGCCACTCCTGCCAGGGCTTTGCAAACTTTTATTTTTCTTCTTTTGGTCATTTTATATTTATGTCACAATCATAAAAAGGTCATTTTTATAAGTAATATTTCAAACATCATAGGAATAAAAATATTTATAGTACAGTGCATAGATATATAATCAGGTAAATATGTAATTAGACCTAAATCAGAATCTACTGATGTGAGAACCATAAAAATTATGTTTTAGTGATGCTTTTATTCATAGATGTTTTAAATACCTAGACATTTAAAGACCATACTAGACATTTGGCACAGTGAGTGGAAATGAAAGAGCAACATTATAAAGCAGATTCTTGCTGTCATTCATTCATTGGAGTGGTGTTTTCCTATGGGATTACAGTTTTGATAGCTCAAGCCTATACTTTTCATCTATTTCCAAGTTCTACATGTGCCTTTGAATTATTCAGATTTCTTATAATGGGCATTTTATTGTGTTTATTTCCATTTTAGTATTTAAAGAACTTCTAACAAGACTGTCAGAAGAGAAAAGAAATGGTGCCCCTCACCTTCCTAAAATCGGAGACATCAAAAAGGCCAGCCGCTACTCCATTCCGGATCTGGCTGTAGATGTAGAACAAGTGATAGGACTTGAAAAAGTAAATAAAAAGAGTAAAGCCAACACTGTTGGAGGAAGGAACAAACTAAAGAAGATACTCGACAAGACTCGAATCAGTATCTTGCCACAGAAACCATACAAGTAAGTGTCTGTGTAAATTTTGTGTGCATTATTTCTGTGTGTTACAATAATATGCAGTGGTAATGATGTAGTTAATATTCACTGACATGAGTCTAGAAAAGGTTTTCAGCTTTTATGCCTGAACTATCTTAGAAGAAATATTAATCAATAAAGTTCGTTTTAATCCTGTTTTTGCTACATACTTGCCCATCTCAACTGTATTAGAGAGCATTTAGCTCTTCCTCATTTGAACTTTTTTTTTTTTTTTAATTTCTCATTTAGACTTAAAAAAAATAATGTTGTGGTTGCTCCTGTCTTCCCTGTGCTTTGGAGGTGTTTTTACTACTGTGTCTTTGTTTGGGTATCTTCTCTACCATCAGCATCTGCTCTTTGCCAACCAAATCATTGCTGGCTCCTGTTGCTACTGTTCATCTTTGCCATTCTCTTTTTCCCCTTCTTTCCTGCTTTCAGTTCTTGAAGGTAACTTGGAAACATGTTACTTATTTTCTTTCTTTGATAATTTAATGGCTTTTACAAAGGAGCAGTAGATACAGACATTTAGGATTGTGTCAAGCATTTCTATTTTTAAATTCCGTTTCAGATAAAATTTTCATCCACAGATTAGAGAGATATGGTCTAGAATATACTACTGATAGGTTGAGCATAAAACTTGTGTTGTCTTCATTGAATTATAATGATTGGTGGTTTTGATTTAGCTACAAAAGACTTCTACAGCAGAATTCTAATGATAAGCAGTGAGTGTGATGGTTTTATTTATAGACTTGAGAGTGTGTTCATATTGAGTAAGTTTCCAAAGGGCCGTGGATTAGGTCTGCTGACATTACAAAAAACAGAAATTGATTTTGAAAGTAACCTTCATGTTTAAAAAAAAACACCTTATTTTTAAATAGATAAAAAATGTGCTTAGACGTAGAATTATTAGCAGTGCATTGACAATAAAAGATCTAAGAGTAATATTTGACCATGAGTTAATTATGAACCTTAAGAAAAAAATCAAAAGTCAACCTGACCCTGGCAAGTATTAATAGAAATGTGACATATTAGAACTGGGATGTAATCCATTCACAGAACAGGGTGTTGGCTGGTACACAGTATGAGAATACTGTGTGTAATTTTGTTCCATGTGTATTTAGAAAGATATTCAAAAGCTAGAGAAAGGGAAAGAAAGATAATAATTAGATGTGTTGAATTTAGAACACCAAGGAAATATCTTTGTAGGTAAAAATACATGAATCATTTATGTATTTTATTATGTAAAATTATTTGCTATAATTCATATTGCAGTACAATTGAAAGGAAAAATAATTATATTTAAAAGAAGAGTAAGTAAAGTGTAGGATCTATATATTAGTGTGACAGACTTGATTTAATATTGGTTACTACTTAAACGTCTCTCTTCTAAAAATCAGCGTGTGTTTATGAAGATTTTCTTTGTTTTGACAAAAGCACTGGATTAGTCAGTTACAGGCATTGTTTTGTTTTGTTTTGTTTAGTTTTTTCCTCTTGCTCTCAGTAAGCTAAGATGCAGACTGATGGCAGACTGCCAAGGATAGTGTGGTAGAGTGATATAAATAGAGGGGAAAGGACAAGGAGTGGGACAAGAGGATTGTCGGATGTAGGTCTGTTTGTCAGGTAAGCGGAGATACTGATGAACCCAGAGAAAATAGGGACTAAATCAATCGACTAAAATCAACAAAGGCCAAAAAACTGCTTTCAGTAACAATGAGAGAGCTGGAAAGGTCCAATAATAAGAGGATGTGGTCAGAGGCGGACATTTTTGAATTGTCTTGAATGTAAAGTAGTTTCAGTCCAAGACTATCCCCATGTCTGTAGATAACAGACACAGGTGAGAGAAGAGAATTAGGTCATGTTAGGTGTTAAAATATTGCAGAGAAACAG
This sequence comes from Tonatia bakeri, assembly GCA_004024845.1. Taxonomy (NCBI): domain Eukaryota; kingdom Metazoa; phylum Chordata; class Mammalia; order Chiroptera; family Phyllostomidae; genus Tonatia; species Tonatia bakeri. The sequence continues at coordinate 740,145 of PVIA01000051.1, forward strand.
TTCTTAAGAAGGCGGCCTTTTGGGGGCATGCCTGAAGTATACTAGTATTTTTAGGCATTTGTGCCGGGAGTGGCCCCGTCAGCTGTATCTTTGACCTGAGCCCATAGTAATGTCTCAAGTCATGTTACATCTGTTATTTTTGACAGAAAAGCCTGGTTTATATGGTTGAGTAATAAAATTCAACTAACTATATGAAGGTTTGAATGTTTCTCAGAACATTATTGCTTTCAGTCTTTATATGCATGCCTCCATGTGCTTCAATGGAAATTAATTTAAAAGAACTTACACTAAAATTTTCTTTAATTTTTATTTTTAAAAGAAAGCTCTTGTCTTCACTTATTTACCTTTATGTCTATTTCACACACAAAAAAATAAAGAGAGACAGTTGCTAGATCTCTTTTTATCACAGCCATTAAAAATAATTGGTATTACGGTCAGGCTCCAATGTCTGAAAACCTAATTGATGTGAAATGCCTTAATTTTATATATGACATTCCAAAGATGGTATAATTCCCTTTCCTCTTCTTTCAGAGTATTGATAGAAACTAGGCAAAGCTCTGACCGTTTGCTTATGATCTAGTTTGTTTTTTGTGAGTTGCAGGCATATTTTGTTTTGGAAATGACCCCTCAGATCTAGAAATCAGTTTCGTATATTATTAAATCTTGTTTGCATAGTAACAGCCTTTTTATAAATGGAAATAAGTTTGTAGCCATCCATAATAAGTATTGTTTTTCTGGGAATTTCAATGTATAACTAGAAGATTTGAGTGGAGAATTAAAAGTGAATCGTTGGATTTCCACAGCCTCCTCTTTGATGCTGAGAAATGTCACCGCGAACCACTGCTTTCTCTCCTGCTCTGTGTAATTCAGAAATATCATGTCAGGGTTTATTTACACTTGACTCCGTAATGATGTCATTTGCTTCTCTGAAATGTCGGGGAAGGAAATTGGGGCAGTTTGGATTTTTTTCCCCTCCGTTCATGTTTTTTTATTCAGTCTCCTTAAAAATCACTCAATCTCTTTTATTTATTAAAGATCAGATTATAAAACAATTATTCTGATGCAGAAGCCATCAGTTTAGTGAGAACTAAATGTGTCCTTTTTAACGTGCTTTTTAAAAAAAACCTGTTTCCATCGGAAACTACAGCTTATCTTTTCTTGAATCTATTTCTGCACTGAGAAACTACTAAGATTTGTTATGATTTGTCTTATTAAAAAGACACAGATTTCAGAGAAACATACTGTGCCCATAAGACACAGCAGAACAAGTTGGATACCCTTAAGCAGTAGTTACTTTTGCAGTTTTCAACCAAATTTATCAACAGTTTTATGTTAACTGCATGTTTTGTGAAATATAACTTATTTATGGCCTATGTCTATTATATATTGATAAGTTAAACTCTCTAACTTGTTGATTACTTCTGTTCTAATTTTTCTCTCTGTTCAGTGATATTGGGATTGGTCAATCTCAAGACGACAGCATCGTAGGATTGAGGCAGACGAAACACATCCCGACTGCTTTGCCCGTCAGCGGAACCTTATCGTCTAGTAATCCTGACTTACTGCAGTCACATCACCGCATTTTAGACTTCAGCACTACCCCAGGTGAGACTGCCCACACTTCCTTTGTTTTACTGCAGTAATCCTGTCCTTCTGATGTGTGACAGTAATGCTGTGTGCATCGCTTTTCGTTTGCCATGGATTTATCAGACGCTCAAAGTCAGGGTGAATGTTGGAACGATTGGAACCAGCTGTTTTTCATTCTTCACCCTGTTTTGATATGGCCCTGGGCAAATTAATGTCTCTGAACTTGCTTTCTCTTTCATAAATGAAGATAATACATCCCATGCAGGCATTACAAGGCTGTATTAAGTAAATACAGTGAAAGGCGTATTTTAGGTCAGCGTAATGGGCTTGTCAATATAATGAAAATGAACTTCAGATTTAATTTTTTTTTACTTTTTGCTACTAACCTGACAATCTTGTGTTCAGCAGTTGTGTACTGATGTGTTTGCATTTGTCTGTGGATCTTTTTATTTATCTGTAGGGGGAAATATGTTCTTGCAGGTTAGCAGCATGCTCACTGACTGTATCTTTGAAGAACAACTGTAGTAAGGGAGAGGTAAAATTTTAGCAATATCTTTAATAGGAAGGGTTTTTTCCCCCAGATTACTTTACTTAGTTGTATTCCCATATATTAAAATACATTCTGCTTATGTATGGCTTTTCTTTCTCCCAGACTTGCCAGATCAAGTGTTAAGGGTTTTTAAGGCTGATCAGCAAAGCCGATACATCATGATCAGTAAGGACACCACAGCAAAGGAAGTGGTCATCCAGGCCATCAGGGAATTTGCTGTGACTGCCACTCCAGACCAGTACTCGCTGTGTGAGGTCTCTGTCACACCCGAGGGAGTAATCAAACAAAGAAGACTTCCAGACCAGCTTTCCAAACTTGCCGATAGGATACAACTGAGTGGAAGGTATACAGTATCTATCTTTTTGGATTTATTACCCTGCCCCTCCTCCCCCTTAAACCCACATCAAAGTCTAAGAGATGAACACTTTCAAAGGGTTTTTTGAATGAGTAAGCACCCCCTTCACCAATAATTGCTTTATCGAAGCAAATACACATGGTGAATGTTGACCTTCACAAGGATCTCTGAAGCACCTGTCCAAAACGAGGGCACTGTGACCCGAACATTGTTGCTGCCTACCAGCACACAAGTAAAAACCTGTCATGCTTGCTCTTTAAAACACTGGACTGGCAGAATGTAAGGCAGGCCTGATGTAAGGTCACAGATGCTCTCTTCTTGGAAATGCACATTCACAAAAATACTTTCTACTACTACTCTACTGTCATTTGCTCCTGCCTACCTAACTCTCCTAGGAACTTTGTTTATTTAGGCAGAAGTGTCTATGACAGTATAATTGGCTGATGCTGCCTATGCATGTTATGCTGTGAAAAACCCTTAACTATGGAATCAAATTTTAGTTGCTGCAAAGCTTAGTCCCCCCACTGCATGAGTCCTTATATAACCCATGTAACTTGCAAGAAAACATTGTACTTGATTTTGTCAGTCTCTTGAATGGTATTGCCATTGATAAAAATATGGAATTTGTATTCCCTAAGCACAGATTAGTGAAAGTTGAAAAAGTAGTTAAAGTTTTAACTAGATTCTGCACTGACTGAAAGTTAAGTAGTTCCAAAAAACATTTCATTCTGTTGCTCGCCATATGGAGTGTTTCACTGGACTTGGATTTTTCATGTTATACCTCCAGACCATTCAAAACTTGTTTTGTTTCTGTCACCTATAACATTCTACTCCTTTTCACTTTTCCTTTCTTTCCAACCCCGCCACTAGCAGGTAGTGTCGTTTTAGGAGGTCGGTTTTTCTCATTATCATTTCAGTGCACATTAATATATCTGTAACCGCAATGGAGTTCTACAAATCCCCACTGGGTTACAGATTCATGGTTCACATTCATTATTCAAGAAAAGTGCAGGTAGGCGTGTGCCATGGGCTTCATCAGTAATCAACACCGAGTCCATTAAATCCGAGCCTGTCGGTGGCCTGAGGTGTGTGTTTTCTGTCATGTTACACGACAGAAACATGCAAAAGGCCACTTGGATGGAACACCCGCTGTGCTCGTTCTGTTTCTTCTTTTATGAAATTCGACTTCGGGAAAGCATCTGTTTAAAAAAAAAAATCACAGGGCCAACATCTGGATTCTATTTTCAACAAGCTGCTTACAGAGAGAAAGGAGCACTGTCTCTGAGTTCCTGTCTCTGCAAATGGTATTCACTAGTCATTAATCTTCGGTAGCCTCCGCTTCCTCATGTGAAAAATAGGAATAATATCTGCCACGCTTCCTTGTAGGGTTTTTGTGAAAATCAGATATTTAAAAGTTAAGATCTGTTTTAGTTTTGTTCTACTCATAGAATCAAATGGGGGGAATGGCTTGTAGGTTTTTTTGATATTTGAACAAGTAAGCGAACTGGCATCGATCCAGTGTGAACCCATCAACAGCCACAGAGGCTCTCTGGGAGAATAGAATGGTGACCTGTCTGATCTTCCCGCTTCCTCCTTAGAGCCTACTGCTTTGTCTAACATGAAAGTTTTAATGTAGCTATTCTCTGTCATTTTTAGGGGGGAAAGTAAAATAATCTCAAAATCAGGGAAGGGGAAAAAGAAGAAAAACAAAAGCAATCATAACTGGTGCACATGGAGTCCCATGTGCTGTGTTAGTTTCATCAATGACGTCTACACAGGTGGTTCTAGAGTCCGGTGACAGAGGCAGCTACATTCTCATAGTCGGGCAGAATTCTTCCATCATTTGATTGCATGTTCTCTCGAACATTCTGTAAGAAATAGCAGTTTTCTTTCAAGGAAGATCATGAGACTGTTGCTTAGGCTTTGAATTCTGTGTTTTCCATAGATACTACTTGAAAAACAACATGGAAACAGAAACGCTTTGTTCAGATGAAGATGCTCAGGAGTTGCTGAGGGAGAGTCAGATTTCTCTGCTGCAGCTCAGTACTGTGGAAGTTGCCACACAACTCTCCATGCGAAATTTTGAACTCTTCCGCAACATTGAACCTACTGAATATATAGATGATTTATTTAAACTGAAATCAAAAACCAGCTGTGCCAACCTGAAGAAATTTGAAGAAGTCATTAACCAGGAAACATTTTGGGTAGCATCGGAAATTCTGAGAGAGACAAACCAGCTGAAGAGGATGAAGATCATTAAGCATTTCATCAAGATAGCACTGCACTGCAGGGAATGCAAGAATTTTAACTCAATGTTTGCAATCATCAGGTAAGAGAGCACATTTGCTGTAAGATTCAATTCAGGTTGTAGGTTAAAATATGTGTCAATCCAGGAGCACCACGTAATTTGTATAAGTGTAGTAGTTTTAACTGAGTCACCCTGAACAATTCTTTTCCTCTGAGTCCTAATCTTAATCTTTAATTTGAAATCTCTTAAGTGCTGATTTGGAACCCAGAAAAATCTATAGTCACCACTTTTTATTTTCGAGCTATGCAATGTTGGGAAAACTATTTGAACTCAGAAAATCAGTTTATTTCTCTGTAAAATAGCAATTTTCCAAAGAGTTTTATAGAGCAGATTAAATGATATCCAGTAGTCCCCCTTATCCTTGGAATATGTTCCAAGCCCCTCAGTGGATGCCAGAAACCATGGATAGTACCAAACCCTATATATACTGTTTTTTTCCTATTAATACATACCAATGATAAAGTTCAACTTACAAATTAGGCACAGTAAGAGATTAACAATAGTAAGTAATAATAAAATAGAATAATTATAACAACATACTGTAATAAAAGTTCTGTGAATGGATTTGAGGCCACTATGAAGTACATAAGGGCTGTGTAACAGGCACTGAGATAGTGCAGCAGTTGATCTGATAACCCAGGTGACTATGAGCGACTAAGGGGTGGTGAGCATATACAGCATGGCGCACTGGGCAAAGGGATGAGTTACCTTCCAGGGGGACAGAGCAGGAAGACATGAAACTTTATTATGCTACTCAGAACAGCATGCAATTTAAAACTTACAAATTGTGTGTTTCTGAGATTTTCCATTGAATATTTTTGGAGTGGAGTTAACCGCAGGTAACAAACTGTGGACAGCAACACCATGGATAAGGGAGAGACTACTGTAACGTATGTGGAGTTTCATCAGCCCGCACAGTGGAGATGCCCAGTAAATGTTAAATGTTAATTTTTTGTTCTCCTTTCGAGGCTTAAACTGAGGCTGGAAGAAAATACAAGCTGGGCCATATTGATGTTGATGGTGATAATCAGTCATCTTCACTGCCTAGGAGTTTGATCATATTCTCCTGACTATTAAGGCTTTAGTTCTATTCTGTTACTATAAGGTATTTGGCCAATCTGCTGTGTGTCAGGCACTGTGCTATAGGCAAAGCAGGACAAGAGAGTTCTCCCCTCATGATACTTTCATTCTTGTGGTTTTACTCGTAGTAAACAGCAGGAAGATGCAAAGGGAAGAGGAGTGAAGCACGTGACCTTTATACTGACCCTACTTCCATCTTCCATTCTCATTGCCTAGAATTAATAGTTTCTTATGAGTCTTCCTGTAAATTTTTATGTATAAATGGCACTCACACAGAGGTGCTGTATGTTAATAAATCCACAATGCACTGTTTTGCCTCCTTCTTTTCATAAGGATGAGTCATTTCACTTCATTGCACTTTTCCTTTTTTTTTTCTCTCAGTGGCCTAAACCTGGCACCAGTAGCAAGATTGCGAACCACCTGGGAAAAACTTCCCAATAAATATGAAAAGCTATTTCAAGATCTCCAAGACCTATTTGATCCTTCCAGAAACATGGCAAAATATCGCAATGTCCTCAATAGTCAAAACCTACAACCTCCCATAATCCCTTTGTTCCCAGTTATCAAGAAGGATCTCACATTTCTTCATGAAGGTAAATACAAAGTAAAGGATTTCTCCCTTCACTTGTCGAAGCATAGCGTACATGCCAGCGATCAAGAAGTACAAATTGGTGCCTACAAAATAGTCATGGGGATGTACAGTACAGCTCAGGGAATATAGTCAATAAAATGTAATAGCTATGTATGGTGTCAGATGGACACTAGAATTATTGGGAGGATCACTTCATAAATTTATAGTTGTCTAACCCCTATGTTGTACACCTGAAACTAACCTAAAATGATACTGAAAGCCAAATGTAATTGAAAAATAAAATTTAAAATTGCAATTCAAAAAAAAAGAATAAGTGTCATGTAATTCTCTTTTCTTCTTTGGTAATTACAGGAAATGACTCAAAAGTCGATGGGCTTGTCAATTTTGAGAAACTGAGGATGATCGCAAAAGAAATTCGTCACGTTGGCCGAATGGCTTCGGTTAACATGGACCCTGCCCTCATGTTCAGGACTCGGTGAGTGTGTCACTTCCGGTGGCACGTGTGGGATTAGAGAAGGTTGAGTTGAGAGCTCCTTAACAAATGAGGAAAATTTGAATATTTATATTTGTAGCTTGGCAGAAATTCTATTAGGTCATGAGAGACTCTCCATTGAGCTCTAATGTGGAATAAGTGTCTTATCCTGTATCAAGAGCACTTTTCACTGCCAGTTTAAACAGTTTGTCCTTCAAACATTTTTCATTTAAAATGAGGCACAATTATTTGCTTCTTATTTTTCAGAATAATCATTTGCAGGCCTAAAATTCATACTTGCTAGTATGAACTCAAATATGTAAATAACCCAAAGAGTATTGTTTCAATATGCACACAATGCATTTAGCTGTCAGTGTAATGAAAAACGATGAGGCCACTGAAGGAGAGAAAAGGAGTCAGTCTCCTTTTAAAACAAACGATGTAAATACATTTGTCTTTTGAGCCACATGAATATTTCTGGTACAGTTGTGTGTGTGAGGTGTTTATGCAGTTTAATGTTTGTGGGCTTCTTGTACTGCTTATTCAGAAGTCTAGTCCTTTCTTTCTGAGCTTGTGATCTTTCTGTCTCTCTTTCTACACCCATGCTTCAATCTCCATGGCTCTCACTTACAGGAAGAAGAAATGGAGGAGTTTGGGGTAAGTGGTGGAGACCTTGGATACCCACACACAGTTCTTATTCTGTTCATGGCATTGTTTTCTTACCTGCTGTATTTTCTGATGCTTTGCATTTTTGCATTTTTTCTTAACCCTCTTGCTCTAGCAGAATTTCAGTTGGCAAACTGATTTCAAGTTTAATCTGTTGGGGCTTTTGCTTTTGAGGTCATGATCCATGCGAGCTGTGAAATGATTGATGATGGTTCCGGGGAACTGTAGGTCAGACATACTTTTGAGCTTGCAGAAAGAGTTTATTTTAATGTAATTTCTGTGTTTTCAAATGGGAAATGCTTAAAGTGGGGTGAGGGGGGAAGGATGTGCAATTTAAATACCATTGCACAGATATTTGAGAAGTAAATATAGGTAATATCAAAGTTGCCCCTAGGTGTTAAAACTAAATTTTTTTACAGCTCAACTAACTACTGTTTTCATTCTATAAACCAATTCTTTTGAAAAATAATTCTTAACAATTCATGTGCTAGTTTCTATACATATGTTTATATTTGCATGACCGTTTTATTAACAGTTGACCATATTACTTTAGAAACTCACTACATTTAACCCAATGAATAAGAAAACAATTGTAACATTTAGCTAAATTTTTTTTAATCTATGTAAAGCATCCTCTTCAGGAAGAGTAAATTTAATGTAAATCCTAATTATAACTGTATTTTTGCATGAGCTTTTAATATGTAATTATTAGTATTTGCTGGCTTCTCTGAGAGGACTGCCTTGAATGCTCTGTAGATGGAAAAAGCAGAATTTCCTAGTTGGAGCAACACAGGCACCAAACATACATATGTATGTATGCAGGAGTCTTTTTTTTTTAAGTTAAAAAATGTTTAATTCGTATTATTCTATACTCCTTTGTAATAGTTTACTTACCAGAATGAAGCATGTGACCTTTCGAACATAGACTATTTATCTAAGTCTTGGCATGTTTCAGAGAGATAAAGCGATCCCACGCTAGAGTGAGCTGCATATCTGCCTTTTCGTCTTCCAGGTCCCTCAGCCAGGGTAGTACAAACGCAACTGTGCTAGACGTTGCTCAGACAGGTGGTCACAAAAAGCGGGTACGTCGTAGTTCCTTTCTCAATGCCAAAAAGCTTTACGAAGATGCCCAAATGGCTCGAAAAGTGAAGCAATACCTGTCCAATTTGGAGCTAGAAATGGATGAGGAGAGTCTTCAGACGTTATCCCTGCAGTGTGAGCCAGCAACCAACACATGTGAGTGTTTCCTTCAAGGGGCTGTGCCATCTGACTGGTGGAATGCGGGCTTGTTTCCTGTGCGGTGGTGCTATGGGTGGTGACAAAAATAGGGCTTAATGCAGACGGGAAAGTCATATCCTGAGACACCTTGACTGCTACTGTCAAATACCATTCAGCACTGTCCTAGGCCAGGCCTTGTGTCCAATGGGGTTAGTGTGGGGAGAACAATACCACGAGCTTATGTAGTGTGACTGTTGTTTTGGTTTTATTCCAACACAGCCAATATGCAGTCAGGAGACCCATGAGTGGATGGGTCTCCCACTCCCATTTGCAACCTTTGTTTTCTCACACAGGTCTTTCCAAAGTGATGGGCAACCTGCGAGGGGTGAGGGGCCCACAAGGGCAGAGCAGAGCAGAACTAGGGGTACTGGCTGCCCTTTATCCCCTCAGCCCAGCCAGCCCCCAGCATTACATTCACCTACCAAGTAAAGCAGTAATTCTGCTACATGGTGAACCACGAATCAGCCTAGTGTGAGGTGTCCCAGCCTTTAAAAATCTGGCCAGGCTAGAAATAGGGACTAGTTTTCTCTTTATCTGCATATGCATCTGTATGACAGGGGCATTTCCCATTTAGGGCATGGCTGGGTCTTTTATGGGCAGGTTTGAGGATACATTCTGTAAAATATGTAGGTGACTTGAGAAAATTCAAATTACTGGGTTTATACAAGGCCCCGTAGAAGCTCTGTGTCATGATAAACAGCTTGTCCTCTGAGGTCAGGCTGGTCTGAGTTCACTTCCTGTTTGTTTCTCCTCCTAGCAAGGTCACCTTAGGCAAGATACTTGAACTCCCTAATTCTTAGTTTCTTCATGTGTCAGTTGCAGAAAGTATATGCATGTCATTGAGTTGTGCTCAATATTAATGTGTAATACATACAGCATTTAATTGCCCTATTAAATTGGTTTGCTTTCTGTCTGCCATGGAGTTACACTTAGTCTATTCCTCAAGCAGTATTGGCTGCTATTAGCTAACATAATTCTACCCCATAGAAGAGAGGATTTGACAATAAAAAGATTATAGTTGATACCATTCATTAAAAACTAAGCTCATAAATATAAGGACTTTTAGATACCCATTTTAGAAAAACAATTCCTTACAATTTTCCTGTTGTAGATTTTGTGATATAGGTGTGTTTTTTTATACACACACATGTTGTATTGAACTATCCACGTTTTTCTATTTTTATTTTTAATGTGGTCTTTACTAGTATAATCATCTTGAGATAGCAAGCTTCATGAGGCAAATACCTTTGCCTGTCTTGCCTTGAATATTTTCTGTAAGCAGGGCTGTCCCCTGCCGCCCGTTTCTGTCCCGTGTGTGGGCAGGCGCCAGGAAGAAAAGATGCACATTTTAGAATTCTGCCTGCAGAAAGTGCTCGTGCAGTTCCAGCTTTATCTCGTGTGTGGCTACTAACACCTTAAATGTCTGGTTCTGTTCCCAAACCAAACAATGATCAGTGCCTAAGAATCCTGGTGACAAGAAGCCTGTCAAAACCGAGACTTCCCCGGTGGCTCCGAGGGCGGGGTCGCAACAGAAAGCCCAGGCCCAGTCGCAGCCCCAGCAGCCGCAGCCCGCTCACAAGGCCAGCCCAGGGCTGCAGGTCCCTGCCGTGTCGCTCTACCCTTCACGAAAGAAAGTGCCCGTGAAGGACCTCCCACCCTTTGGTAGGTCATTAAGTTCGTGTGCTCTCTGGGTGCTGTACACTGTCATTTTCTTCAGATCAGGAAAAAATGCTTGCCTTAGATACCTTTGTCTAGTATTCTTGAGTCTCCCCCTGATTATTACCTCTTAATAAAGCATTAATGTTTAGGAAGTTAAACTTGACTTTTGTCAGTGAAAAGGACAGATTTTATAGTTTCTCATTTAATCGTGCTTATCCATCATTGTGGAGCATGGGGACATGGAATGGAGAGATTATGCATGTAAGTGGTGCAACAAAAAAAAAATTTTTTTTTGACCAATACAGAAGTTTATTTAACAAAAGTTCCGTGTGAAAATGTGCATGACCTGATTTTTGTATTGTAGTAAAACAAGTGCCATGGGGAGGGAACACGTGGGAGCAGGTGCTTTCTCTGGTGACCACAGACAGCCACTCCTGGCACTTGTTCCCAGGCTTCTAACATGGTGATGCCATTTCCTTGCATCACCTCCATTCCAGTGTCGTTCTGCTGCCCCTGGCTGCCATCTCCACACATTTGTCTATCACCAGGTTGATGTCATAAAGGCATTAGTTCCCCGTAAAATTCCTTGGACATGTCTGTCATCATTTAATGTCAATGATAACTTCTTGTCCATGAGTCTTTTTAATTTAGGAGGGTGAGCTTTACTCACAGTGTCTACTCAGCAAGCTCAAAAATACCTCCAAATAGCCAAAATTATTTTTCATGAAATATACTGGTATATGTATAAGGAAACAATGCTAATAAAAATTTAAAAAAAAGAGCTGGTAACAAAGAGCTTGCTTAAATAAAATAGGGCATTGGTAACTAAGATAGTTCCTGCCCAATTACAGACTGTCTATGGGTTGGGGGAGAGTCTTCGAGTAAATCCTTTGGCTCATTCTTCCTGATCAGCAGCGTCTCATGTCTAGAGTTTGGGAAGACTGAGAAAAGAATACCTTTAAAAGTATGTTCTTTCTCTTACAGGTATAAACTCGCCACAAGCTTTGAAGAAAATTCTTTCTTTGTCTGAAGAAGGAAGTCTGGAGCGGCACAAGAAACAAGCGGAAGATACGATATCAAACGCATCTTCACAGCTTTCTTCTCCTCCCACTTCTCCACAAAGCTCTCCGAGGAAGGGTGGGTTAAATTACTTACTGTTTCCTTTTACAGCCATCTATACATTTCAGCTATAAAAATTCCAGTTATATATTAGATCATTTTCTATATTATAGCGTCATTTAAAAGATCTAATATATAACAACCAATGGATGTTTTGTCTTCTCAGTTTATAAATTAGGAAAAATTAGGGTGTTTTCAATCTTATAGCAAGTAGTGTTAAACTTATAACTACATAGGGCCTTCAAAAATACATTTAAATTTTTTATTGTAAGTGTAGAAATAATTCTTTTATACCAAAAGTTGTTCTAACTAAATACGATTATATAACATTAATTACAGAGTAGAGAGCTTTAAGAACAAGAAAAACTAATACCTTCCTGATTTATTTTTTTCATTGTATTAACATGGGTCTTGATTACCTTCTTTGTTGTTGCTACTTCTTTTTATTTTTGAAAAGATTACATTTTAGGCAGTCAAACTCTCCTCCTTATGTTGATGCTTTCTTACACTAGAATAATAGATCCCCCACATAACCCTCCAGATTACTTCCTTCTACCCTTTGATTGAACAGGTATAAACTAGTAATGGCTGAGACAGTTTTCCCCAGAGAGCAGCCACAAGATAAAGAAATTCACTGAAGCAACAAATACCTCTTATGCTTTACTTTTCAGACATCTGCATTTTGTGTGGGTATCAGTCTCTACTGTCCTTTTTAAACAGATACAACTAAATTCTTTTCTCATCCTGTTGTTAGGTGGCAGTGGCAATCAGCTGAGATCTTTTGGCTCCGGGCAGTCGGATTTAACCAGTTCCTCCTCTTCTCTTGGAAGTGAGAACAGTAACAAGAATAACAATGCACCACGGACCTATGGGATAGGTGGGGTTTATAGAACCACAAAACGGGGTGGGACTGAGGAATTCTCTCATTCCTTAAGGAAAATGGGAGAATTCCTCTAAATGTCAAGTGCTCCATATGAGTGACTGTTATCCAGAGATGGTTTTTGAGCAGACTGTTCAAGGAAGGTTTCGAATCTGGTCTGTGAGAACTTCTAGTGTGGTCTATAAAAAGACATTTCTCAGATAACACGTTAAATCTTATCAAGACCTGTGCAACCTTTAAAAAATAAATCAGGAATTAACAAGTTACTAAAAGGACATGGAAGTACTGTTTAGAAAATAAATTAGTAATATTTAGGTGCTTTAAATTTAACTTTTTATTAGGTAAGTAGCATTGACAAATTACATTGCATACATTTAATCATGCAAAATCAGTATTTTAAACCATGACATCCTTAGTCATGTTGGTAAAAAAAAATGTGTAGTGAGAAAAAAAATTAGATTTTTTTCATTAAAAATATCAAGATAAGCCTCTTCTTTTGTGACTTCCAAATTTACTTTTAACAACAAAGGGGAGTTAATGGTTCTTCAGGTCAAAAAATAGACATCTGTTCAGATATTTTAAAGTGATGGTCTAGGGAGAGAATAGAGGTTTTGTATATTACAGCCTTCAAAACAATTGGCTTTTATGCAGTTTGTCCAGTATACTATTAATGTTTAAAAACCAAATGATAGCCCTAGCTGGTATGGCTCAGTGGATTGAGTGTCAGCCGGCAAACCAAAAGGTCACTGGTTCGATTCCCAGTCAAGGCACATGCTTGGGTTGTGGGCCAGAAACCCAGTTGGGGATGTGCGAGGGGCAACTGATTCATGTATCTCTTGCACATTGGTGTTTCTCTCCCTCTCTTTTTCCCTCCCTTTCCCTGTCTCTAAAAGTAAATAAATAAAATTATTTAAAAAAAGAAAGGAAAGAAAAACCAAATGATAGAAATCCAAAGGTTTTTTTCCCCATGTTTTGTTTTGTAATGCTTTTATGTCCATTTAAAATTATAAATATAACACATATTTCCAGTTTAATTATTCTGTGCCATAAAGTTCTAAAAACTGGAAACAAGGTTACTGACTTTGCAGTTTGCAAAACTATGCTTTAAAAATCTGATCATAGTTATTCTTCACAATTTCTTTTAAATAGACTAACAATAGTCTAATTTGTATTTAAGGGAGCTGAGAATAGTCTGGTCGTGCCATGATTTTTGCGTTATTTTCTGTCTCCTGTAGCAGCGTTTCCTTTTTCCCTCTTTAAACTGTCATTGAGCAAGTTAAGCTTCAGTCGAGTATAACTTTACTTTATCTCTGTCACCTGCTCTCCACAAGTAAAATGCATTTTTCCTCACTTCGGATATGATATCTTTGGCCTACATTTGATTTTTGCTTCTACTTGGGGAGATGTCGGTTTTATGTTATACACCTACAGCATCTAATTAATATGGTTGTATTTCCCATGCAGGCTATACTTTGGCTCCCAGTGGTACTGTGGATAATTTTTCAGATTCTGGTCACAGTGAAATTTCTTCACGATCCAGTATCGTCAGCAATTCTTCCTTTGACTCAGTTCCGGTCTCGCTGCATGATGAGAGGCGCCAGAGGCATTCTGTCAGCATCGTGGAAACAAACCTAGGCGTGGGCAGGATGGAGAGGAGGACCGTGATCGAGCCGGATCAGTACAGCTTAGGGTAGATGCCTTTTCTTGAGTGCTATTTTACATCCTTTCTTCCGTCTTTTCATAATGAGTCCTTTTTTCCTAGATGTGTATTCACCTTTATTTTACATAATGCCTAATAACTTTTCTCCCATCCCAGTGATGAATTTTCATAGTACCTGGATTATTTTTTTAAGAGTTTATTTATTTATTTTTAGAGAGAGGGGAAGTGAGGGAGAAAGAGAGGGAGAGAAATATCAATCGGTTGCCTTGCACACGCCCACAATTTGGGGACCCAGCCTGCAACCCAGGCGTGTGCCCTGACCGGGAATTGAGCCAGTGATCTTTCGGTTTGCAGGACAATGCTCAGTCCACTGAGCCACACCAGTCAGGGCCACAACATCTGGATTATTAAGTACCATGCTATCTTTGTTGGGCTTTTAGAGTTACGTTTATTCTTATTGGAATGCAATTGTTCTGTGATATAGGCAGAGGGTGACTTCAGAGTGTATCTCAGCTCTTTTGTGTGAGCTGTCTTTTAAGATAGATTATATTGAACCTTGTAAGGAAAATGCATATTTATAAACCAGTAATTTTTCTTTTCTCACTGTATTAATTTTGTGGTGATGACAAGGTGGGAAAATTGGACATAGCAGAACTGGCCACTGTAATGCAATTCAGTGGTGCTTTTATCTTCTCCTTGGGATAAAAGAAAGCCACTTTTCTAGGAAAAAGTATTTTTGTTGTATCATAGGTAGGTGTATTAGTTAAAAATCTTGCTTTCTCTTTTTTTGTTAACCACTTAGGTCCTACGGACCAATGTCTGAGAGTCGGGGTTTATATGCTACAGCGACAGTAATTTCTTCTCCAAGCACAGAGGAGCTTTCCCAAGACCAAGGGGATCGTGCTTCGCTCGATGCTGCAGACAGTGGCCGTGGGAGCTGGACCTCGTGCTCAAGTGGTTCCCATGATAATATACAGACCATCCAGCACCAGAGGAGCTGGGAAACACTTCCATTCGGGCACACTCACTTTGATTATTCAGGGGATCCTGCAAGTGTCTGGGCCTCAAGCAGCCATATGGACCAATTTATGTTTTCTGATCATAGCACAAAGTATAACAGGCAAAATCAAAGTAGGGAGAGTCTTGAACAAGCCCAATCCCGGGCAAGCTGGGCGTCTTCCACTGGCTACTGGGGAGAAGACTCAGAAGGTGACACAGGCACAATAAAGCGAAGGGGTGGCAAAGATGTTTCCATTGAAGCTGAAAGCAGCATGCCATCTGTGACCACAGAAGAAACCAAGCCTGTTCCCATGCCTGCCCACATAGCTGTGACATCAACTACTGCAAAGGGACTTATTGGTAAGCTTATTGGAGAGCTTGTCCTGTTTGGATCCTGGCAGTAATCTAACTTATTTCAAAAGATAAATTATGTTTTGTAGCTCTGTTCCTCATTTTGCCCACTGCTGTATAGGGCCTGGAATGAATAGCGGTTAAGAGCCCAGGTCCCGTGGTCAGGTACATATATTTTCCAGCATAGTGTACATTCAATACTTCTTAGCTAACAGAATCAGTAGGCAGTCGTTATGGTTGTTTTCTGGTCTCATACTGATGTGTTTTAGCTTCTTTATGGTTGTTTACTGGTCTCATACTGATCTTCCAGAAAATTGTCAAGAAGGATGGCCATTCTTTATAGAGGAAGAGTTTTGTTTATTTGAAACTTCTAAATATTTCATTCTGTTTTGTTTCCTTGAATTGTACTTGAATTGATTTTTGATCTGCAGGCAAATTGTTTCTGTGCTAAACAAATTCTCTCTGTACCCTAAGGAACAAGGGACAGGGTGCTAAGAGCTATCGTAATGAGTTAAGAGCTTAGGAGTCAGGCAGATTGGGGTTGGAATCACTGTTTTGCTACTTTTCTAGCTTTGTGGCATCGAGCAGCGCACTGAGCTATGTCTGTTTCCTCATCTGTAAAATGAGTTTAGCCATTTCTCCTAATGCAGTTGGTGTGAGGATTAAAGGAATCCTCTGTGAGGCACTTAGAACAGCTCCTGGATGTTAACTGATAAGTGCATGAAAGATGCTATTGCTTTGCTCCTGCTGTTTCTGTCGTTGAGTGTCTCCTGTTCTCTCACTCTCACAGGGGTGGATTTTCTATGGCACTGGCAGCGCCTGTGTAACTGCAGCGCAGAAACATCATAGAATATAGAGGGAGAAGTTCTGGAGTGCAACCATTACAGACATCACTTGTATTAACAGGGAAACTCGTTATTTTACCATGCACATAGTCATGGGCGGGTGTCAAATTTAATGTCCTTTGCAGATGAAGGAGATAGCTGTTAATACCTGTTCTTAGGTTCCAAATTTTAAAACACTTTTATTTAACAAACTACTTTTTAATGCAAAGGAAAGAAAAGGGATTTTCAGTTCTTAACAGTTGAGTCTAAAAAGTTCAAGAAAGTGAAACTTTGATGTTACTTGCCTTGATAGATTTAATGTTCTAGGTCATGAATATGAATAAAAGAATCTTAAGAGAAGTACATACCTTATGCATAGTTGTGGAGCTTTTAAATTTGCATCATTTTTTGGTAGCATTGTCCAGATTTATTTCCATTCACTGTTTTCCAAAGTGGGGCCCCAGACCTGAGATCACATGGCATTGACTGCCTGCCTGATAAGGGAAGATGCCCAGCACAGCAGAGTTGCCTACCTTGTCCCCGCGGCAGGGTGAGAGGGAGGGACTTTACCAGGCACTACCAGTGTGTTGCAGGCATAGGACTGGGTATTTCTTACGTTCTCTCTCTTTGCGTAATCTTTCCAATAAACCAATAAGGGTTAGCTGTTAACCTTATTACTACTATTTTAGAGTTAAGACAAGTTGTTAAGTAGTTCTTTTAGCATTAAGGGTATGGAGACTGCTTAGTAACTTTTCTCACCAATGGTTTGGCCACTGTGAATATTTGGTTCAGTTAACTCCATCCCCTTGCCTACCATACCCTCCACTTCTGTCCCGTACCACACAAAATCCCATTTGCTATACTGTCTTAATAATTATTTTATAGGTTTTTATGAACATTGTTGACATGAAATAATCTTCCACAACACTTTTTAATGGCTGGTGCCTTGTCTCCACTACAGCGCGAAAGGAGGGCCGGTACCGAGAGCCCCCGCCCACCCCTCCCGGCTACATCGGCATCCCCATCACTGACTTCCCAGAAGGGCATTCCCATCCGACCAGGAAACCTCCAGACTACAACGTGGCGCTGCAGAGATCTCGGATGATTGCCCGCCCCTCTGACGCAGCCGGGCCTTCCCCGCCGCAGCAGCCGCACACGCATCCCGCAGGCAGCCGGCCGGTGAACAAGCCACAGTGGCACAAACCCAATGAGTGCGACCCGCGCCTCGGCCCTTACCAGTCTCAAGGGTTTTCCACCGAGGAGGACGGTACATAATCCTTCTTAAAACCGTAAAGTTAGATGTGTTCGCTTATGCTGCCTGTAAGCTTGCCAAGGCATTTCTGTTTTCATAACACTGTGCTCACTGTGTCTTTAGCCACTTCCTACACGTTTTATAGAGTTCCAAATTCAGGGTTAAAGCTTTTGCCTGCTTTTGTTTGTGTGCTTGCTTGTTGGTTTGTTTGTTTTCTAAAGGGCTCAAGGAATACCAAAGATTGCAGAAGTGGTCACTTGTAATAAAGTGTGTACAAGGCTGGATTTATCTCCTCATTCTCAAAGTGTCCTGTGAAAAGGTTGGACTTTTAATGAGTTCCAAGTGAACGTCTGAGAAGTGTACTTCTCTGTGCCTTCTTTGCCTGCAACCCTACCTCCAGCTGTAATGAGGAGGAAGAAGGAGGTCGTGGCCCCCACCCCTTTCTTTTTTTAGGTTGATTTTAACATGTTTTGGTATGCAAAATAATCATAGTAGAAAAACACAAAACACAATAAATGAAAATTGCTTATAATCCTGCTACTGACAGATAACCACTGTTACCATTTTGTTATTTATCCTTCTAGATTTTTGTTTATGTGTACATGAGTGTATATTTAAAAAGTCATGTGCCATTTTATAACTTGTCAATGAAATCATTGTTAATGGAATTCATTAACTTTCCAATCTATAAGTAGACAATATATATTTTATATTGTGTATATATTTAAATACATGCATCATGTATGCTTTATTTTTATTTTAAAGTTTTTTTTTTTTAAAGATTTTATTTATTTACTTTTAGAGAGGGAAGGGAGGGAGAGAGAGAGAGAGAGAAACATCAATGTGCGGTTGCTGGGAGACATGGCCTGCAACCTAGGCATGTGCCCTGACTGGGAATCGAACCTGCGATGCCTGGTTCGCAGCCCGCGCTCAATCCACTGAGCTACACCAGCCAGGGCTATTTTAAAGTTTTTATTATTAATAATCATCACCTAGAGAAAAAGGCAAGGGCTTTTTAAAAATTTTTTTTTTTTTAAGATTTTATTTGTTTATTTTTAGAGAGGGAAGGGAGGGAGAAAGAGAAAGAGAGAAACATCAATATGTGGTTGCTGGGGGCTGTGGGCTGCAACCCAGGTATGTGCCCTGACTGGGAATTGAACCTGCAATGCCTTGGTTCACAGCCCGCGCTCAATCCACTGAGCTATGCCAGCCAGGGCGGCAAGGGCTTTAAGAATACTAAAAAGAGCCTTGGGTGCTGGCCTAGGAAGCAAAGTGTTGTTGGTTCGATTCCCAGTCAGGGCACATGCCTGGGTTGCAGGGCTGGGTCCCCGGTGTGAGGCATGCAAGAGGTAACAACACATTGATGTTTCTCTTTCTCCCTCCCTTCCCCTCTCTCTAAAAACAAATTTAAAAAGTGTTTTTTAAAAAGAATACTAAAAAGAACAGGGAATTTTTATCGAGCACATCAGGGAATGTATTCTCTCTCAATACAAGAATGACTGGCTCATCCATCTTTTTTCTCTCTGTCCTGGTTATGTTTGCAGAAGATGAACAAGTATCTGCTGTTTGAGGCACAGGCTCTCCTGGACCCAGTGTGAGCCACCTACAAGGAGAGCACAAGAAGACGTCCCTAGCATTGGAGCCTTGGAACTCACATTCTGAGGATGGTGGACCGGTTTGCCTCCTTCCCTGCCTTAAAAGCAGCATGGGGCTCTTCTCCCCGTCTTCCTTTCCCCTTTGCATGTGAAATACTGTGAAGAAATTGCCCTGGCACTTTTCAGACTTTGTTGCTTGAAATGCACAGTGCAGCAATCTTCAAGTTCCCACTGTTGCTGCCTGCCACATCACACAGTATCATTCCAAATTCCAAGATCATCACAACAAGATGATTCACCCTGGCTGCACTTCTCAATGCCTGGAAGGGTTTTTTAAAATCTTCCTTTTAGATTTCAATCCAGTCCTAGCACTTGGTCTCATTGGGATAATGAGAAAAGCTAGCCGTTGAACTTCTCGGGGCCTTTAACCCACCAAGGAAGACCAAGGAAAACAATGAAATCCTTTGAGTACAGTGCTTGTCCACTTGTTTACAATGTCCTCCTTTTTTCTTTTTTTAAATGAATTTAAAGATTGTGTTTAAAGAGTAAATGTTATATCCATTTAATAATTACAGTATTATTTTGAACCTTTAAGTAGGGTTGCCAGCCTGGGTTTCTAAAAAACCAAATATGCCGGACAGGGTGTAGTCACACCAAGAAGAAGGGAAGACCTGGCTTGTGGCCCTGTCTTCCCGTGTCTTCAGGCCTCACCCGTGAAGTGCCCTATCCTGGAGGAGTATAAACTGTTAGCCAATCACTTAGATACCAAGACGCCCCATCCACCTCTTCCCCAGTGGGTGGGGTTCTTCTGTAAAACTGTTTGCACATGGCCAGGGGAGGGAAATAGGACCCTTGTGTCCTGTGTCTGAGCCTTATGGAGTGCAGGACAGTGTCATTTGAGGGTGTGTCCTGCTCCATTGAGATGGATGGCAACCCCCGCCCCCTTTTTTAAGTTATGGTTCTTTGATTTTTGTTAATTTAGTTTTAGGGATTTCTTCTGTTTGTTTTTAAAGAGAAGCGTTTATAACTGGATAGCATTGCAGTGAAAGCAGCTTGGGATGCTGGAGCTAGTGCCAGCTGTGAATACTGCTCTTTCAAGACAGCCTCCCTTTACTGAATTGGCTTTAGGGAACAAACAAGCCTTTAACGTGATTGAAGATCAGAAGATCACACACCTGATTAGATGTGCCAGCCTCTGCCAGGTGGGCTAGTCACCTAAGACTAACCTGGAAGTGGCTTTTTGGATGGTATGGATAGAGAAGGCCTAAGTGTAGCAACCACCTGCTCACAGCTGCTATTAACCCTATAATGACTGAAATGACCCCCCCACTCTATTTTTGTGTTGTTTTTGCACAGACTCCGGAAAAGTGAAGGCTGCCAATCCGAGTAGTACTCAAATGTGAGGAACTGCTGGTCTTGGATTTTTTTTCCATTAAATTCAGCTGATCATATTGATCAGTAGATAAACGTAAATAGCTTCAAATTTTAAAAAGTCGAATTGCAGTGTTTTTTCACTGTATCAAACAATGTCAGTGCTTTATTTAATAATTCTCTTCTGTATCATGACATTTGTCTACTTATATATTACATTGTCAATTAAGCATTTGTAATTTTACATGTAATATGCATTATTTGCCAGTTTTATTATATAGGCTATGGACCTCATGTGCACATAGAAATACAGAAACCTAGCCCTACCACAAGTCGCACAAACGTTCTCTAAGCATTAAGTAATTGTAGAACCTAGGACTGCTAATCTCAGTTCGCTCTGTGATGTCAAGTGCAGAATGTACAATTAACTGGTGATTTCCTCATACTTTTGATACTACTTGTACCTGTATGTCTTTTAGAAAGACATTGGTGGAGTCTGTATCCCTTTTGTATTTTTAATACAATAATTGTACATATTGGTTATATTTTTGTTGAAGATGGTAGAAATGTACTATGTTTATGCTTCTACACCCAGTTTGTATAAGCTGGAAAATAAATAAATATAACAGAAAGCCATGTCTATATTCTTAATGAATCGTGCATGCTTTTTATTACTGAAGTATAATAAAGCCCTTGGGTCTCAGAGCAGGGGCAAATCCTTGGGAGGCTGAGAAGACCTATTTAGTCCCCAAACTGCCCAATCGCCTGTTCTTTTAGGTAGCTTTCTGTTGATTTAAAGAAAAGAAATTAGTGTCATTAATGTTAACACAAACCAAACCATATTCAGAATTCACAGTGTTTCCTGAGATTCAGTGAAAAATGAAGATGATATCACTGTATACTTACATAATATTTGTCTCTTCTCAACCTTTCCCAATAAAATCTCTGTGGGACATAATATTTTGATCCCTAGTGTATTTACTGAGAAACAGGACCTCAGAGAACTTAAAGTGATGTTCAAGATCATGACCACTAAGACTGTAATTTAGCTAATGATTTAGGATTTCTAATGAGTACATAAAATACTGTTATGTCTATGAATTCTCATGTGTGGTAAGTCTGATTAATATTTCAGTCTAGCAGAAGGGCACCTATTTGTTTAAAGGTAAAAATCTGTTAAGCAAGAACCTAATTAAGCACATTTTGAAATCAAGGACTCATCCTGGCTGGTGTGGCTCAGTGGATTGAGTGCATGCTGCAAACCAAAGCATTGCCAATTCAATTCCCAGTCAGGGCACATGCTGCCTGGGTTGTAGGCCAAGCACCCAGTATGGGCACGCAAGAGGCAACCACACTGAGGTTTCTCTCCCTCTCTTTCTCCTACTCTTTCCCTCTCTCTGAAAATGAATAAATAAAAATCTTTAAAGAAAAAGAATTCAAGGACTCATTTCCTGTCCATAAGAAATAAATGGAAGTACTATCCATCCTTCACTGGGAAGCCTCAGAAGTCAGGGTGGAGCATATGGGAACACAGACACCAAATGTGACAAAATGTGCAGGAGCCTGAGAAAGAGTTAGGAGTTTACTCCTAATACTAATGTGGCCACTGGCTAAACGTAAAAATCTTTCTCAAGCATTTGTGCTAGCTGCCTTAGTGACTAAATTTTGAAAATCTGGCCATCAAAACAAGTAGAGTTAATCCTCTACTTGTGCATGCTTTTTATTTTCAAAGTGTAATAATGCCCTTGGGTAGAGTTAATCCTCTACTTGTTTTGATGGCCAGATTCTCAAAATTTAGTGATTAAAACTAGTAGTTTCTACCCTACCTTTTTAAAAATGAAGTACTGTGTGTATTTATATGCCCACCTCTATCAGCTTTTTAATTTAAAACAAATCACCCAGGAATATCCCTATCAAAACAACAGTCTAACTCTAGTTAATGCAATGCTCTAAATTTCTGCCATTCAAAAAACTTAATTTTCTCACATCTGTTTTCAGAAATGTAAAGAATCTGATATTTTGAACAATAACCTCTTCATCATCACTTCTTGTATTCTGTGCTAAAAACATGGGAAAGTGACAAATCTGCCATGGTGCCTCTCACTCCACTTGTATGTTCTAGATCACCTCTAAGTAGCAAAGGACTTGTCTCTACTTCAGGGTTTCAAGAAATAAGTGTTCATCAGATATAATCGATAACAGTGACACTTGAATCTATGTCGTGTTAGTAGTAGCAGAACTTTTCCAAAGTTTTAGGAATGTTGTAGAAAGTGCTGGCAAATATCTGATGCTTCCTCCCTGAGCAACAGGGCTGACCAGACATATGTCTTTCTTTCACACATACCTTTAAAGCCCTTGAAATATTTCCTCAACTGGAATCCTTTACCTTCTATTGAGAAGTATAGAGTTTTTGCTCACTGGTGTTTTAATATGACTTATCTCAAGTTCACTGATAATCTCAGAATGTTCTCAAATGATTCAGGCTGCTGAGGATGTATGTTTTAACACACCTCTTAGGTCTGCATGCTACTGTATTTTCTAGGGCATTATTACACTTAGATATGTGCCAAAAAAAGAAAAAAATTAGGAACCTCCCTGAGCCCTTGAATCCATGATAATCATTCTCCTTTAAAAATAGTTTATTCAAAGAATAAAGGAACTGAAGTAATGGAAGGATCAGGTTACAAACTGGAGAGGCGAATGATTTTGTGAATATCCACTAAGAAGGTCAACAAGCAAAGGTTGGAAAGGGCAACAAGGTAATGGAAGTGAGTCAGGCACACTGCAACAGAGGCGACAGGGCGCTTTCAAGAAGGACCTTGACATCAGTGAGAATTTACCTGGTTTAGAGGGAGACAAAACATTCAGTGGAACTGAGAAGTGTAATTGCACTTTTTTCAATGTTCCCATTTTAGCCAAATACAAGGCCAGCACAGTAAAATTTCTTCCTATGTTTGAAATTATACTTACTAGCCAGTTAGTTTTTACAATGCCATGGCTACATAACAGGAAAATTTATAGAGGTGATCAAAACATTGCATCAAGGTTAAAGAATCTTAGAAAAGGCTTTATTTCCTAGGCAATCAAAGTCAACAGTTTTCATTATGGGAAAATCATCTAAGTGTTAGAACAAAAAGTGACCAATTTTATAGAAGAGGAAATAATGAAATAAATTCAGTCCAGAGCATTCAAAAACAAGCAATAGCATATCAGAATATTTGAGGGTTGTTTTTTTAATTTATATAAGTCGGAGCATTTCAAATAAGACTCAAAAATTGATTTAGGGTCAAGACTGTCACATGTACCACTAAGATGAAAATAAGTATAATGCTTCCAGATGTAGTTTAATGAACTAATTTCATTTATATTGTGCACTTCTATGATCTAAGCACTTTTCTAGATGTTGGGTATTTACAGATTTCACTAAAGTGAACCAAGGTGCCTTCAATGTAGTCTTCTGGCAGAATGTCTCCCATTTCTCAGGCCATAGGGAAAAATCTTTACTAAGCGACCCTAAGATGATAGTGTCCTATCTAGCAGCCTTGATCACAGCTGA
Source organism: Tonatia bakeri (assembly GCA_004024845.1). NCBI lineage: Eukaryota > Metazoa > Chordata > Mammalia > Chiroptera > Phyllostomidae > Tonatia > Tonatia bakeri. The sequence continues at coordinate 764,299 of PVIA01000051.1, forward strand.
GACAAAGGAGATGCCTGGCCCAAGAGTGGCCCGTGTAGGCTTGCCAACAATCTATAAGAAGGTCCTAGAATGGGCACTGTAGCTAGTAGAAGTCATTACATTCTCTTTGGGGAAGTTCTGTGCAAATGCAAAGAAAAACAAAAGCTGTACTCAATGAAGTTAGGATGTGGAAGCCATGGGAGGAAAGGTCATGAGTGTGCAGAAATCATGAATAAGGGGGTCTTTGAGGTGAAGAAACTGATTGATCAAGGTAAGTAGTGTTAAGGTCTTAGTGGAATTGACAATGATTCCTTAGGGAACAACCAAATGATAGATCGTCGTTGCACCCGAATGAACTCCCAGTCTCAGAACAAGTTCCTGTGAACCCGTCTTGCTCTTGAAACCAGGATGCAGGGCCATTACTGTTCTTTGTGTGTTCTCTCTCGATAGGTACTCTATTCTCAGCACCTAGAATAGTGCCCGGAATATTGTAAAGCTTTTAAATAAATGAACAATGTATCATTTGTTAGAGAATCCAAGTTACACAGATAAACTGGACGATCAAAATCAGCCAACATACACTTATTTAGGTACATCTATCATTGTGTCCAGCACAATGGAGGGTATTCACAATATAAATGACTTCTTTCAAAGTTATTGTTTTCTTTATTGAGGTATATTGACAAACAAGTGACCTAAAAAGGATTTAACATTAACCAGAAGGAGCAAAGAATAAAAGACTAAGGGTTCAATTTTACATGGCTACAGAAGTTCAGATGAATGAAAGATCAATAATAACTGAAGAATCCATACAAAGGGTCTTCATTAGTTTTATTGACAATATGATTATTACCAGGATGATAAAAAATCAATTAAAAGGACAGATTTTTTGTTCTAGTTCCTGACATCTAGTAGAAAAAATGAAAAGGACTTTATTATGGGTATATTCATCTCTCTTAGCTTAAAAAATAACTATGGTTATTCAAAGTTGAGTATATGGCAAACATTTTTTTCAAAATTAAAATGCTGACGTATGTGGGTAGAACAGAGCCCTTGAATGACAGGAAATCCCACTCCTTTGGAATTGTAGCAATGGCACTGAGATGTTTCCCATTAAAAATAGTTGTGTCCCATATATTGGATATTTATGATAACAGCAAAAGATTGTGTCTTTTCTCAGATTTGGGTTGTTACCAGATAAGCTTATTTAATTAGTTGAAGATTAAAGCACATAATTTTGCACTTGATAGCTGAATCCAGGGTTTATCTGATTTGTGCATAGAGTGGCTTACCTCTTTGATTTCAAGTGTCTTTTAAGGTCAGTCAAGAATGATTATACCTTAGAAATTTAGATATGTTTTCTTTTACTCCCATAGAGTTCCAAGTCCTCAGAGTCCCCCCAAAGCAGAGGATCCTTACTGGGATGGTGGAATAGGTTCAACAAGCTCACACCACTTGAAATTTCCTTTGTTCGGGGGAAGCAAATTGTCCATGAATTTACATAATATCTCTATTTAGAGACAAATATTAATAAGTGTTTATACATATATATATTTTAAAGATTTTATTTATTTTTAGATAGAGGGGGAGGGAGGGAGAGAGAAAAACAGAAACATCAATGTGTGGTTGCCTCTCATGTGGCCCCCACTGAGGACCTGGCTTGCAACCCAGGCATGTGCCCTGACTGGGAATTGAACTTGTGACCCTTTGGTTCACAGCCTGTGCTCAATTCTCTGAGCTATACCAGCCAGGGCAATATTAATAAATGTTTCATTTTTCTTTCTTCTTCTATAGACCCAGAAAGGAACCCAGAATTTATCACTTTTATACAGGATCAGCCTTGAACTTCTGATTTTATCTGATCAGTAACTCTAAGTGAGACTGCCCTTCCTTCCTGGTGGCTCTACCAGAAGCTGGCCCTTTTCACTCTTCACACTGATTAAGGACTCCCTGCTGGAGGTCATATCAGGGAGCTGATTCTTTGAAGACCTGGTTCTCTCCGGACTGTGGAATGCCACCGCCCTCCAGCCTCTCAGTGCTGGGAAGTATTGGCTGTGTCTGTAAATGGAGCTCGCCCACCCAGACAGGAAGGGCCCGCCCTGTGGTGGCAGTCACAGGGCGGGATTTGGTGAGTATAGAGCTCAAAGCTTCCATGAGCTGTAAGTGATTTTCAAACCAGCACTTGAACTGTGTTTTTGGAACAAAGTGGGATAGAAGTCAATAGTACCTGTTAACCACAGTGGAGTTTTCATTCCCCTATGAATATTTTATTAATTTATTTCTACCATAACTAGTTCCTTCTCACCATCCCTTACCCTCTTCTTTCCCTGTCCTCCCAGCCCCCCACCCACCGAGCCCTAGGAAAACAATTTCTTTTTTTAGTGTTCTTCTGTTATGATTCACACCATATCGAAGAGTGGTTCTCATAGGACAAATTTAAAAATGCTTCCATCCCTATCCTCAGGCTGGTTATGAACGCTCAGCTGCCAGATATTTAGGATCTTTGAACCAATCTTTACAGCTTCTGTGGAGTTCATGGGGGCCATTCTTACTCAACTCCTTCCTCGTCCTCTGCACAGTAACCTGGGGAGTGTTCACTTCCAACCCAAAACAAAATAACTTCTGTCCCACCATCCGAAAAATGCATTCAAATGCAATTGGCATCACCATTTAAATTAATTGGTTAACTTCTAAGATCAGGCTGCTGTTTCTCTAAAAAACTGTTGGCAGTGCAAAAAGAACAGTAAAAGTGTTTGATATGACATAAGTGAGAAGGGAGAAGATGTGTTTTCGTGAGTGAGCTCAGGCAAGGACATATGGGTGTAAATATAGTGGGTGAGAGGTAAGGAGATAGACTAAAAGGGGAAAAAAGGAAAGAGAATGCACACGGTGAGTAGTTTTATAGCTTAAGACAATTTTGTTAATGTAGGTTATAAGGGTGGAGCCCTCATTCGTGGTGTTAGTGCCGTAACGAGTCGTGAGAGAGCTTGCTCCCTTTCTCTGCTCTCTGCCAAGGGAAGCTACAATAAGTCCCAGTGTGCAACCTGCAAGATGGCTCTCTCTCCACATCCCTCCCACGCTGTCACCCTGCTGTTAAAAGTATAGATATAAGACTCTTCGGAAAAGCTGGTTTTATTTTTGGTAGAGTTTGATTATAAGGGAGAGACCTAGAACATTCATAATCCACATTCCACTTTCGTTTGAATATATTACAAAGAGAAGAGTTTCTGGAGGCACGTGGATCTTGGTTTGAAACCCAGATCTTTCTCCCTCTAATTATGTGATTTTGAGGGATTTACATCTCTGAGACTGCGAAGTAGGCTCAGGGATACCTGTTCCCTGGTTTTTATGCCCCCTTCTCCCCTCCCATGATGGACGTTGGTCTGTCCAACCAAGACTAAGGCAGAAGTGACGGTAGGTAGTATCCAAGATTAGATTATAAAAGACTGTAATGTCTGTTTTGAGTCCTTGCTTTTCTTTCGGATCCCAGCTTTTGGGGAAAGCAGCTGCCATGCCATGAATGCACTCGGGCAGCTGAGGAAAGGCCGGAGGCCTTCGGGCTGTGAGTGAGAGTGGAAACGGGACCCTCAGCCCAGTCAAGCCTTGAGTTGTCTGGTGCCTCTGTTGACAAGTTGTCTGGAATATCATGAGCGACTCTGAGCTAGAACCACATAGGTAAGCTGCTGCCAGATTCCTGGGCACAGAATCTGGGAGCAGCAATAGATATCAATGATCTGTTTCTTAGGCAGCAATAGATACCAATTTCTTAGCCAGCAGTAGATACTATCTCCAGGTAACTCGAATGTTGCTTTCCTTCTTTGAACTGTGGCCTGAATCTTCCAGAAATGTTGTTCCGTAGAAATCTGGTGAAGGTTGGCTCAGTTGTTTACATCTCAACTAGAAATGTCAGGACCACTAAAGCAAATAACTCTGCTTGAAACAGGCAGAAGTTTGCGGTCTCGTGCAAAATGACGGAGGTTTGCCTGGAATGAATAGGCCAGGGTCACAATCTTCGCTCAATTTCCCCATCCTTATGATGCTGTTTCTCCGGTCATTTTGGTTGTTTAAAGTTAGTTTTCTAGTAGATCCATTAGGAAATACTTGTCTGAAAATTGTTGCACTTGAAGATTCACTTTGGCCAAATACAAAATTCTTAACTCACATTTTCTCTTCTTGAGCATTTTAAAAGTGGTATGCAATTGTCTTCTAGCAGAAAGGAGTGCTAGCGGGAAATCTGAGTTTCTTTTCCTTTTAAATACTGTGATCTTTTTCAGGGATGCCCAGAGGACATCCTCCTCCCCCAAGGAGAAAGCTAAGTTTTGTAGAAAATGTCTTTGCACTGTGAGTTGTCAGCTATTTCATGCATTCGGGGTGTGTATTCAGTAAGTAGTTATACATCCTTCCTGCAGGAAGTCCTATTGAATTTTAGATTTTAGCACCCATTTATTTCAATTATTTAGGTTTCCTTTTTCAGAACCCCCCTTTAATACACATTAGATCTTTGTCTTCTCTCTACCACTTTTTCACTTTCTGGCTAATCTTTTTCATCTCTTTCTTCATTTCTTTGATCTTCAAAAGTTTCCTCCTTTGCCATCTTCTACTTCCCTTAAAGTATTCTGTGTTGTTTGTTACTATGTTTCATTTGGTTGAAGTTTCTCAAATTATTATTTTTAATGATTTCTGAGTTCTTTCACTTTCTCCTTTAACATTGTCTTTACTTATTTATAAACTTTTTGGAACTTCGATTTTTGATGTTTTATCAAAGCTGATAATATTTCCTTATATTATTTTAACATAATGTTGAAATATTAGGTTACAGTTTTCATCCATTGTGTGAGCTTGAGTTCCTGGCATTATTCCATAGCATGTAAGGATTTAATATATTCCTGGTTTTCTTTTTTTCTAATAATAACAGGTTGGTTTGAGATTTGTAAATCCTTTACTGCAGATCATCTTTAAATAAAATGCATTTTTTTTGTCTTCTTAAAAGGGATGAATGAGCCAGGATAGCTTTTCTTTTCTTTTTTTTTTTAAGATTTTATTTATTTATTTTTAGAGAGGGAAGGGAGAGGGAGAGACAGAGAGAGAAACATCAATGTGCGGTTGCTGGGGGACATGGCCTGCAACCTAGGCATGTGCCCTGACTGGGAATCGAACCTGCGATGCCTGGTTCGCAGCCCGAGCTCAATCCACTGAGCTACGCCAGCCAGGGCGTTCAGGATAGCTTTTCTAATTTTTTGACTCTCAACCTCTCTCTTTTGTTTTCACAAAATGATAAAAAAAAATATGACAGTAAACTTCCCAAGATTTTCCTCTTCTGTTTGTCTCCCCCAATTTTATCTGGCCCTTCTCTTTCCTTTGCTCCTATCGTTTCTACCTTAGTCAATTAGGATTTGTTGATGTAAGAAAACATCCAGACAGGTAGAGAATTTTTACGAGTTTATTTGAGCCACACTGACAACAATTGCCAGGAAGCAAAATCTCAATGAATTGAGAAAATGCTCCAGAAGATGGCAGTTTAACCACTCGCTTTCCACATCAGAATCAAAGGAGAAGACGTAAGGGGGTTACCTGAAAGCCACTGGTGACAGATTAGGGAGGCGGGAGAAAGCAAAGTAGGAAAATCTCTGGGGCTGGATAAAAAGGAAGAGAAATAGACACTTCTTTTTCATCAGTGGGTACAGGATAGCTAATAATGAACATTTACAGCACGTGGCAGTGGCATTAGGGAACATGGTAGCAATGGAGGAATTCTGTGGCCTCTTGCTTGGAGAGGTGGGAGTGCCCTGAGGATGTGGAAGAGATTACCTTGGCATTTCAGAGGTTTGTTGTCTCAGATGCAAAAACACAACACACAGGCGCACCTAAAATAAAGATTGACTGTTGCCAAGGAAGCCACGGGCCTAGGATGTGACTACCTGCTGTTGTGTTCACTTTTAGTTAGGAAATTTTTATGTTCCTGCCATCCTATGTGGTTACTTTTGGTCCCTGTATATTGTAAGACCCGCTCTGCAAGCCTCCCCTGAGCTTGCAAGGCGTAGTACGTGGCCCCTTCTATATCCATAGATTCCACTCTGCATTTTCTCCTTCGTACAGGATTTATCGTAGCATGTTGGTGCGGTTTATTACTTTCAAGGCTTCATACGCACAAACCCTGGATATCCAGCAGCCTCAATCTCCCTGCGATCCCCCTGAAGTTGTCTGTATAATGAGGCCTCCAAAGAACACTCCCATTTTCTACAGCTATTCTCTGAATAGTTCACCGTGCTTTCCACTGAGTCACTGATGGTAATTTTACAGGAAAATTCAGAGATTCAAAAACTGTCCTACCATCATTGCTGAATTCCCAGAATGGTACACTCTTGCCTTTTTTTTTAAACAAAATGTCTTTAGAAATGTTTTTTCAAGAAACTTGTACATCTATTTAATTTGATTTTTAGTTAGTTTTAAAAAATAGTACTTATCATGTAAATTTAAAAATATATACAGAGGTAGACAGGGTAGTAGACTGTCACCCTTCTATGCACCTATTTTCTACAATTATTAATACCTATTAATAAATCAAGCCTATTGTACTTGATTTTAGCCCTATACATACCTGCTCCCTCAGTGGATTTTTCTGCAGAAAATGTAAGACCTCTTGTTACTGCAGAACAAAATGCTTTCATTTTTTAATTATTGTTGAATGCTGAATTATATATATAAAATATATAGCACCAAGCTAAGATGATTTACAGTTTCACACAAGGCATGGGGCATAACAGAACCCTGGTTTTGTTCCAGATGAAAGCGATTCATTCTCCTGTGCACATCCAAATCTAACTGCACACAAGCAGGAGTTTGTAGGAAAGAATGTAGAGGTTTATTTTTAAGGAAATGACACCACGCCTGAAGTCACAGGTGAGCTGGCTCCCTGATGGCCCGCATGGGGACAGAAAGTATATGGGACAAGTTATCAATGATGGTGATTAAGGGAGGTGGAGTCCTGGGCTCTACTGATTGGATGGGGCCAGGGTAGCAAGCGCCTGATCTTTCTGTCAGGTCCTGATGTCAGCCTGTCTGGGTTTGTGGTCCTTGGGGTCATTGAACTTTCAGGGGCCTAGGGCTGTCACACAACTGAAGTCAAGATGTTATCTTTTTTTAAAATTTTATTTTAATTATTGTTCAAGTACAGTTTTCTATGTTTTACTCCCATCCCAGCCCACCCACCCAGCCCTCCCCACCTCTCTCCCATTTCCACCCACCACTAGTTTTTGTCAATGTGTCCTTTATACTTGTTCCTGTAAACTCTTCCCCTTTCCCCCTGAAATTCCCCTGAAATTCCCTCCCCTCTCCCCTCTGGACACTGTCAGCCTGTCCTCTATTTCAGTGTCTTTGGTTATATTTTGCTTGTTTCTTTGTTATCTTTAATTTGACCTAAAATCTCTTCCCTTGATCGACACCTGAGGCTTTGTTCATAAGACAGTTTGATGGCTGACAGGAGCCTGATGTCCTAAGGGCTTCAAAGGCGAAGGAAAGAAAGAAAGGAAGCAAGTGACTTCTGGGGCCATTAGACTGGACCAGGCCATAAGAATCAAGAAGCCAAAAAGGAAACAGGGTCGTGCTAAAGAAATGGAGCTGTGGGTTGCAGTTTAACACAGCCTCGGAAAGTTGTGTCTGTGGAGGACCGCGGAAATCAAAATTAAGAAGAGGTCGACTCTTGAGAGGTTTATGAATATACAATACCAAAAAATAACAACAGTGCTTAAAACCATCTATCCAGTTTTCCATGTCAGAAAGCCTGAGGGTCATCACTAACACTCCCCACCCCCGCAAAGAACTTGCAACCAGAGGTTCTATTTATTCAACATGTTCAATATGTATTCCCATAGTCCTGCCTTAATTCAGAACTTTATTTCTTTCCTGGACTAAGGCAACAGGCTTCCAACTTGTTTCTTTCTTTTTTTCTTGACTTTATTGGGGTAACATTGGTTAACAAAATTATGTAAGTTTCAGGTGTACAATTCTATGATGATACGCGATCTGTATACTGTTATGTGCTCACCACCCCACGTCAAGCCTCCTTCCATCACCATTTATCCCCCCTTTACTCCCTACTACCTCCTGCTCTCTGCTTCCCCTCCGGTAATCAACATCCTGTTGTCTGTGTCTATGAGTTTAATTCATCTTTTGATCTCTAGTATCACCCTTTCCAGTTGTTCCTCCAAGAACCATTAGTAAGACCTTTTCCAAGTGTAAACAGATTCATTTGGCTTTAACAAAATGTTAAAGCACTTGGGGCCTCTTATCATGCGAGAACAAAGAAAACACTCCTTTTGAAATACTAGGCTGCTTGTAACCACACAAAAACTCCATTTTTTTTTTTTTTAACAAGACCCTTTCTCCTTCTGACTCTCAATTCCCTTCCTTAATCATAAACCCTTAAGGATGCCAGATTCTGGTCAAGATCAAACTGCCTTAAGAACAAAGCTTCCAGCCTGTAGACCACAGAAACAGAGTTTCTGTCAAACTAAAGATAACATCATGACTTCAATCCAAGACCCATGAAAGCTGAACAAATCTATGGGACCTCACCCTCCTAACACCGGTGTGGCTCAGTTGGTTGGGCATCGTCCTGTTACAGGGTGCAGCCAAGAGGGGGGGGGACCCCAAATGGACATTTGAAATGGGGCCCAGAACTCAAGGTGTCCAGAGATTCTAAGATGTTTTTTTACCTCTTCACCCCCACCACAGGTGTGAGTTGGGGGAAGGGGCACACAGAGCAAGAACATGCAGGGCAGCTTTGCAGCTAATCCATGGCATGGTCATTTAACATACCTATAGCCTTGGGTTGGTTGCTTGAATATGCTAAATAGCTATGGCCATGCTCTGGGCTAGGGGGATGGAAAGGAACTCCGCCCCGAGACGTGACTGGGAGCAGGTCCCCTGAGTTACAGCGCTTGGGTGGGAGCTCGGAGGAGATTGGTTCCAGGACATGGGGTGACACTTGCCCAGACCCATGATGGTGACCAGAAAAGCTGGAAAGGAAATCTGAGGGCAGATTGAGGGCAAGTGTGGCCAAGTGTAGGAGGAGTCGGAAATAGGGCTGCAGAGGAAGTTTGGCGTGGGGATTTAAACCCAGACACGGCAGCCATAGAGGGGGAACCACGAGGCTTTGGCAGAGTAGAGGGCACCCTCAGCCCTGTGAGAGAGAATTCACCATGTGGATTTAGCAGAAAATTGCCACTCGGCTTTGGCCGAGTGGCGACCCCGTCTCCCCACAGCTCTGTGGGGAGAACCAC